>OMNM01022940.1:11271-21812 GCA_900302745.1 Parablennius parvicornis | reverse complement strand
TTTCCTGCGTTTAGATAATTATGTGAGAGGTTTTTCCAACAGCCTTTGTGTTTTGTCTCAACACAATCATCCCTTCAGAGATTTAAAGTAACAGCTTTACAATGAAATTGTCAACATGTATTCTCGGCACAGGAGAGACATTTTTTCAGGAGCAGACGCTTCGAAGACGCCTTGCCCATAATATTTCCCTCTCAAAGTAGGCAGCAGGGGTTTTAACTTCCATCAGGGCGGGCACGTGGCACTGAAAAAGTGGCTAATTTGAATTGGGAGGGCCATCCACGTTTAATTTATATCAAGTGAAGAGAAGGCCTCTAGCAAAACTCCAAATGAAGAGATGTCTACCACTTTGTCAAGGCACTACATTGCAGGCTTACTTTATACCTGTTTTGCCTTTGGCCTTGTGCCTTATCGATCCCACCAGTCGTCGACTGAAAAAAAAAAAATAAATAAAAAGGAAGTCAGCAGTGCTCGCCTCCCTCAGGCCAAGCCTCCTTTCCGCACCTTTTACGCTCCGCCTGGCCGTGTACACACCTCCCTAATCAGGACTGGCGTATTTTGCGGCTGCAGTGGGGATGGCTCTCTGAAACGATTAGGCCTAGGGACAGCTCCAGCTCTCTTCCCCCTCTTCTCCACGCCAGATCCCATCTAGAAAGCATTTCATCTGTGGCACTGGAAAGGCTTATGTAGGGTTGGAGAGTGCTATGTGGAAAGCAGCAGGTAATAGGCTGTGTAATGTGTTTGGGGGAGTAGTTTTAGTATTCACAGTTAGTGCTGACCTCTGGCAGGCTGAGCCACCCCCACAGTAATTTCCTCTGAAAAGATGTAATTGAATTCATCAGGATGAGTAAACATATTATAAGTAGCAGGGAAAGATAACAATGTTGTGGATAGATCAAGGAAGGGGATAGTCGTTCTCGGAGTAATTGAAAATAGTCAAAGACAAACACAAGCAGTCAAAGTGTGCAGGACACGAGGGAGGGTTACTGCTTTTAACTTTGTTCACTTTTACTTTGACATGTCTTCCACTTTGTCTGTGGATAATTTTAAATACATCTCTAAAAGAATTTTTGAGCACCAACGATATTTTCCACTTTAAGACCTGGTCTGACTACAATTAAGTTTCAGATCTCCGCCATGCATACACCTCCCATTACTTTGCTAACCTGATGTCCAAAGAATACAGGCACATCGTAGACAACTACAATATGACCATAACGCTTGTTCTCTCTTGTGAGCTATATTGAAGTCATGTCCCACAGGACCTTGTGTATAATTCAGAGGTTCTCACATCGACCACCATCTTCAAAATATCGAACATTGTCAGTCCGAGCTACTGCCGGGTGGTCAGGCAATTGTCTGTCAGTTATAACGCTGGCGTCCGCCTTCGCTTCTCCCTTGGTGATGGAGAGCCAGCTCATTGTGGCCATTCTCATCTGTCAGAGCGGCGAGCAGCCTTAAAAAAGAATACTCGCCCTTAAGAATGGATTACTTAGTGGGGAACAGCAGCAGCTCTGTTGGACCACATCATTGATTGCTGGGCTATAGCTTTTAGTGGTAAAAGCTGGTCTGTGCATTTCTGACATTTCTTTCAGATGCTGTGTGAAATAGAGGGTGAAGCAATGTTTAGCAGCTTCATGCGAGGGGAGGAAAAGCCTTGTCGACCTAACAATACCTGTCAGATATGTGGCGTATTCAGCACTTTAATTTCTGTGTGAGTTTGTTTGTCAGGATGAAAGACAAAGAAGGTTTGACATCCAAAACATCTCAAGTATCATCTTGTGAATATCTGAATAGAAACCCTTGTTTTTCCAAAGACGTGTCAGCTAATTTTGCTTTCTCTCCCTCTACGTGGTGAAATGTTTTTAACATCAAATGGAAAGCCACTAAAATCAAGACAAATATGTTGTGCTTTTAAATTCTTGCAAACGGCCACAATAATATTGCATCAACATTATGAAAATCCTTTTGAGCTAAGTTTGTGTTTGAACTGATTTCCCCACGTTGGCAGGCCAACAAACGTTGCGAACAAGGTAAATGTAACCGTGAGTATACAGGAATGGTCATATTAATGTTGGTCCTTTGCCCTGAAATTACGTTGATGATTGAATCAGCCTGCTGTCAAGTAGAAAGCAAAAACATTTGAAGGATCTTTCTTTTTTATTTAAATCTCTCAATGTATCTTCAAAGGATAGCTAAGCAAAGACAGAAAGCGCAGATATCCTTGACTTGTCGAAGAGGTCAACAAATGTAACCTTCCTGTATTGCCTCATAGACTTTGTTGCAGGAGATTTTTTCTTTTTAATGAAATAATTGCGGCACTGAGGAGGAATTTGTTCTAGTTTTACATTTTGGCCTTAAATATTAGAGCTATATTTGCATAGAATAGATGTACTTAATTACACATTCCTGCAATATTTGTTTACATTTTATTTTACAAAAAAATGTGGACACATTATTTTCTGCAAATGACAACCCGCTCCATATTTTTCTGACTTGAAATCATCATAAGGTTTTATAACTGCCTCAGAGTTCAATACATACCCACACGCACACACTCAAGCTAGATTATTGTTCTACAGTAACAATTTTTGTAGTAGTTCATAGTTACATTTGTTGTTTCTGTTCCAAGAGTGAATGTGAGTTTATCATCACATAGAAAAATCCCTTTTTGACTTCTGCTTTAACCTCCGGCTCAGCAGCTTGGGGGAGGTGCATATCTTCAGCCCATGAAGCCTGCCTGTGTATACTTTGTGGGATTAACTCTGAATTATAAAGGCAAACAGAGAAATGGAATTCTGACAGTGAGGGATCATCCTCACAAAGACCGGACAAGGCCTTTTTACACGGCGTGTACTCGGAAATACCAGAGTGCTCGAGATGTGGTTAGATAAAAACTGTCAAGGTCTCCGAAAAGAGAGCAAATTCATTAGATTAGACAGGAGGCAAAGGGTTGAATTAACTTCAGTGCTTCTACAAAATGACTCAAACGCTTTGTTTTGTTTGTGAGAATTTAAACAAGAACAGGTTAAAAAAAAAACCTGCCCAGGTGAAGTGTGTTTTTAATGCAGGGTGATGTTTAATTTGAAACAGGAAGTGACAAAATTCAGCAGCATAGGTTAAAAAAGGTAACAGACACACACAAGCACACATTGCGAAAGAAATTACATTGCTAAATGTGATGAGGTGAAGTTTGTTTTGCAACAATAACCGTTATCAAGTTGCCATTTCTTTGTTGGCTATTCGGAAACAGTGTGAATTTACTATTGTCTGACTAACACACATATTGGTGTTATTTTTGCCTTCATATAGTAAAGAGAACAGAAAAGACAGGCAGAATATGTTTGCCTCGTGCTGAGAAATCTGTGAAGCTTTTTGAAAGGAATAATATCTATCCATCTTGTAGACTCCGGTATGACTGTCTGTCTGAATATAGGTGGGATAAAGATTGTGCTGCTTTGTCAGATGGCATGACAGTCACGACTGTTCATAGTTTGAAAACACAAAGCCTACAAAACTATATATCATATTTCATTTACGTTTTTTTTTTCCTATTTTTAAGATAATAAATTATTATTTACGAGCCCCAGTATTCTCTTTTACCTCCTCCAAGAGGTTGATCTTTTCAATGGTTGGTTGGTTGGCAGGATAACTGAAAGCTTGTGCACAGGTTTCAATAAAAGTGGCAGGCTAACAGATAATGGGACAAGTAAGAAATAATTTATCTCTCTGTAAGATTTGCATCATATTCATGCCAGTTTGTGCTCTCTGAGTTTTTTCTTCTTGTTAAAGCTACATTCAAACCCAAGCCATTGTGTATAGATCTCAACCAATTGATCGCTCAGAAATGGGTAAATGGGTCAAGACTTTGTCTAGGAATCTTAAAAAAAAAAAAAAAAAGTCATACCCGTGAGACTATATCTAATTTGTTGACATTATTCCTGAAAACATCTTTGTAATAATTATGTAAATAATATCTTTCTCTATGTGTACACTTTTTTTTTTTTTTTTAATTATTGAATTGGCCTCCTTAATCACAAAATATTTACTGTCCTTTATAAGACTTTCATATCCTAAACGATGGATCAAGCTGATCAAATGCATGAATAGACAAATATTTTGTGTTTTGGTGATCGTCACATGGATCATGAGGTTGTCAATAATGCACTTGCTAAAGGAAACTATGAGTTTAAGAACACTCTTGAAAATAGCATAATAGGTAATAAACAAATTGCATACTGCATGTACCCATCCTGTCGCCCATCACCCATGGTTGTTTTGACACCTTTTCCATTATGAGACTATTTTAATGTTCTCTTCAGTGGGGCAGATGCTCAGTGTATTAACCACATTAGCGCACATCACACAGTCCAATTAAATGCGTGGGAACGCCTAATCAGTGGGGCCGTGTTAGACAACATCAATGTAAAGAGCAAACATGAAATCTTCATGAATTAACTCCAAATGGGAGAATAGTCCGAATAATTGTAGGTACTGGAGCCACAATATCACCAGCAGCAGCAGCAGCAGCAGAAAGAATTCTTTATGTTGTTCATACAGAAGCTGTAGTCTTTTTAACTATTCTGCCATGTATCGCAGCGAATGCTTGAATCACTATGTGTGTTGTTAGACACGTGAAATGACTCCCTGCATTCGAAAACTAAGGTGCCTGTTAAAGGATAAACAAAAACGGAAGTACTATTAACTTTTGAATTATTTCAATTTACTAGCAGACTTGAATTCTCAGCCTCTCTGGGATATATTTCATTCCCTTATCACATGGTTCTCGCTGACCTTTCCGAGAGGGAGAAAAAAGAAACATGAATTTGACTTGTGCCTGCTTGTCTAGACTCAAAGTCAGGTATTTCACATGTGGTTATGCCCACCAGAACATTTTGCCCCACTTAATGTGGTGTTTCGGTCCTCTTCATCCATGATTCAGTATTAATGATGTAAGCATATGTGCGATCGGGCCTTGAGGGTGAAATCACTCGGCTGCTTTGTGAAATCAGAACTGCAGCTCGCTGACGTCGAGCAGGAGACCGAGGGAGTGAAGCAGATATGACAGAAGCAGTTACTGTAAACATGGAGGGAAAGAAACCCTTGAAAACCCGGAGAAAATTGACAGGCAGGCAACAGGTAACAGCGGGAATCAAATAGACACGAAGACAGCAAGGCAACGGCAAAAAGAAACAGGTCAGAGAAAAGGGAAAAGTGAGGAGGCGCAGCTGTGAGACGGGCAGCAGGACATAGAGGACGATAATGGGAGGAGTCGCAGGTGTGGAGGTCAGGGCGAGGAGAGCAAGGACACCTGGTGGACAGGTGAGGAAAAAAGGCTTCTTTCAAATGAGCTGTCACTCATTTCCTATTTCAACTCATCAAAATGAAATGACTGAATGGAGCCGTTTAACATGCTGTTTCACTGAATTATTTGGAGTGTGTCACCACAACTAGTGCAATTATATTGCAACGCAGTCACATTTACAACTACTGAAAGTTCAGTAACCAAAAAATGAACTGCAGAGCTGCTGTCTCTCTGACCAGCTGCTTATATTCATTTTAATCATAGGTATAATTTTTTTATCAACCATTCAAACACTCGTCTAAGATGTGTGCGCAACACTTTATTATATTATATCATATTATTATTAAGACAGAACTAAATGAGGGTGAAGGTGAAATGTAACTCAAGACGATCTAAAGTAAATTTACTTCTTATTTATGTTCTAGTATGTAGGAATGTATATTTCCCTTTTTATGTTGTAGTATGTCGGAGTGTGGTGTTTAGCACTCTTGTCATGCAGTGACAAGTCTCTGGTTCCAGTGCAGTTTGGTTGTGTTCAGAATCTTTAGAGTCGGAGCTCATATGATGTGCGTCTCTGTGAGAAGTCCACAATAAATTAAAACACTGCATAATAATACAACATTGTGATCAAATAGACAGTATTGTGCAGAAGCCTGGCCACAGGAAAACAGAAGAGAATTCATGATAAATTGGCAAAAATAGCAGCGTGTTATTTCCAAAAACTAGTACCAGGATGCTTAATTTATCCTTATTTTTTGCAATGTGGTTTTCATCAATATTCTATCGTGTGATTATCGAGGCTTCTCTATGTTTTTCACTGTCAGAGAGTATATCTTTGGATGCTAAATTTTACATGTAATATCATATAATCTCTTTTGTACCTTGTGTACACTGTAAATCATTTTACACAAAATCTTTCATTGACTGTGAAGAATTTTCATCATAACTTGTGGTTGTCTAGTTTCCACATTGAGACAAAAAACATGCATTTCCCATAAATCGGTTGGTGTGTTTTATCTATGATGATCATGTGTCCTGTCCAGACTGAACCCTGCCTTTGCCCATAATCAGCTTTTGAAGTTTCATTCTTTAGAAAGACATAAAGATGACTAGAAACTTGGTCCAGCTGGACAAACACTTCAGGTTCAATTCATGAGTGCAGCGGGGACAAAATGAGCCAATTGTATTATTCTGGTCTGCTCCACAGCCACATCTGAAAAGAGAAAAACAGATCCTCGCTGCAAGAAGACATTAACCACTTTGTCATGTTGTGCTGCTTATAAATGCACTGCTTTCAAAGAATTGATGACTTCATCCTCATCCATATATTTACGAATATTGGACAGTTATAAATTATGGTGCTTCCCTGCCTAGGAAAACGCAATGTGTCTGGCCTTAATGGTCTGTTTATTGTAAATAATACTGACTTTGAGAAGCAGCCTGAGCCAAACCAAAGAAGATTTATTCTTCCTCACAGATGAGCTCTGAGCTGGCCCTCTGTTTTTTTCCCTCCTATTTTCTATCAACATGAGTAGCATCATAAACACAAAATTCAGTCGAGCCTGTTCTGCTGAACCGAAAAACAGAAGAAGAAGGAAAAAAACCCTGATGTTTATCAACCAAGCAGCTTTGAAAGAAAAAAAATAAGAAAAAATTCAAAAAGATCATGTGGGGGGTCTTTTTTTTTTTTTTTTTGTGGTGGAGCAAGTGTCCATACTGCTACCAACCACTCACACCATTCTCTAGTTTTCTCCATTTCTGTGGCTGTACTTTGCATAAAATGTTTCGCTACATCCTGTGTTTTTCATCAGGACAAAAGGAGCTAAGCTGAATTTACAATGTGTGAGGACAGCTGTTGAAATAATGACTGGGTTACTCTCTCCCGTACTGTCTGTCTCTTATTATCTATGCACCCTGGGTGAAACTGATTTTCATTTTTTTCCTTTTTTTTTTCCTTGCTTCGATTGCATAGGATGTCTTCAAAACAGTTTTTCTTCTTTTCCCTATCTCCCAACTCAGACTAAATAACATCTACGTCGTATAGCACAAAAGTAGCGTATTTCACATTGAGAGGAGTAGAACATCTTCAATGATCTTAGCTGTGAGGGAATATTTTGTGTTTTCACAGCAAGGATTCTGCCTGGGCTTGACTGAGGCAGCAGGTTATAAACAATTTGACAAGGAGGGTGCAAAACTGAGAGCGGAGTTACAGAAACAAAGAGGTAAAAAAATAAGTACCTGGTCTCGTCTTCGTTCCATTAGACAGATGACATTATCTACAGTATTTGATCATGTTTTCATCTGGAGCCTTAACAAAACCTTCAGGAGAAATCAAAAATCTCGCCCTGAAAATGTTGAAATCTCTCAGTGTTCTTTTCTCATTGAGAGCATGTTAAATGATCCTGACATGACAAATGTCATGTTATTTCATGCCCAGGTGTTCACAATAAGCCGGGCAGTTGGTAAATAGCCTGTCAATGTCAGCGACCAGTCCTGCTTGAAGGTGACATGTTCGCATTTAGTTGAACTTATTATATGTCCCTGTCATAGTAGTTTCATTCAGCGGGTAAACAAATCGGGAACGTCTTGAAGGTTTTAGCAAAGCTGGTTGGGGGAAAAAAAAAAAATCTCATCACAAAGTGCTGCACTTGGCTCCAGTGCAATTACCTTCTGTAAATGAAGCTCAGTCTGTCCTGCGAGTCGCTCACCCTCCGTGCAGGCGGTTTGCACATACACCGTGTCAACAAAGCAGCTCGGGCCTGGGTTTGGATGGTGCGAGGCTGTTTACCTTTGTTGCTGTGTGGATTGATGAGGTGGCTGAGGCAGAGGCAGGGGCATGATGTGAATAGTTGGAGTATTACTGTGGAAAGAGGTGTTTCCCCCTTGGAGGCGGCTAACTGAGTTTGACAAAGCTGTTTCTGCTGAGAGGCTGTAGAGACGCTCCCTGGCCCCGCTCCAGGAGCTCCGGCTCTGCATGTAGATGCACATTTGAGGTAGTGATGAAAGGTAATGTAGAGACAGGAGGGATGAGGCAGCATCCAGTAACACAATTTAACTTGTGTAAGTCAACCTATAGTGTATTTAATGTTGCACAAGCATGGAGAGAATACAAGAAGTGTGATGAAGCATGCCATGTCGAATGTTTTGAGAGGCCTGGGCTTGTGATATTTCCTGAACGGAATCAATTTTTCGAAGCCAAAATTTGTAATTTTTGATTAGATTTACGTTGTTGTTTTTTTTTTTCACAGTACTGCACACACACACACATAAAAAAAAAAAAAATGAAATTCGTAAAAAATAGGTCTGATGCAGAGAATGACAATGAAAGAAATGCATTGAACAGCTTCATTCCTTCCAGCTTGTTTTTTTTTTTTTTAACTTGGTTGTGTTGATTTTAACTTCTTCACTAGAGTGATAGATTCTCTTTAAATCTGTCTGTCTCTTGTTAGATTATTGATTTCTTCTTCTTTTAGTATTTTGCAATTGCCTGTTGGGACGCCATTGAGCCATCCATGCAGCTTTTATAGGGGACAAACAACTATGTGATTTTTCTGCACAGCTCACGGACTGCCAAGGAAATTGGATTAAATGTCTGCTGTGATTTTGGAGTCATTTTATTCTCCAGCCTTTCCTTTTATTGCCTGTATGTGAACTTTCTGTCTCAGTATCCGTTGCCATTTGTGCGGGTGCCTCGTGCTCCTCCTCTCCACCCTCGTGTTTTAACCTCGGTGAAACTGTGGGAAAGTTATCTACTGACTTGTCCGCATTTACTGCACTGGGCTGTAAATGAAAGCAGAGATAAGAGAGAGCCAGTTGGATTTGTCACCCCGTAAGCCAGCGGGATTTGCAAGTGCGCATTTCATTTCGCAGTGCAATCCGGTCTTGTCCAAACTGATTATGAAGGCAAATATGCAGACAAATTTGAAGATACACGTTCAAATAAACTCTGGAGGGTTGCAAATGTGTTTTTTTTTTCTTTTTCCCTTTTTTTTAACCAATGATTTGCATTTACATGTCACTTTGGGAAAAAGTGGAAGCTTTGCTAAGTTTAACGGGTCACACTGATCTCTCAAAAGTGATTCTTTGAATTGTTCAGTGGAGAGAAAAAGCATCTTGTCTTTATAGTTATTGCAGGTACAGCAGTACAAAATTGATTTACACAAGCATCATAACTCAAACTTTATTGAAAGCCTATATGAAGAAACCTATTATTGGGCTATATTGTACGTTACATGCATATATAACAATTGCAATTCTATTATATAAAATACCAATACAATGCTTAAAGCCAGTGGAAGGCTTTTTGAAAACGCCCCTCAAGGTGAATGTTATTGAAAATGACCATAGGCCTTAACCTTTTATCAACGCAGTGTAGGTTATTGTTAACTCGTGCTCTATAAACTAACAGTGGTTTTCAAAGTTTGGTTCGTGCTTCTTCATCAGCACAGTTGAGGCAGAGTTCAGGCAGATATGTTTTTGCCCAAATTGTTGCTCTTTACATTTTAATAACAAAAAGAAAATATGACAAAAAAAAGTATTCTCTTTGTATTTGTGTTTGTATTTTGCATTTTAGAAACATATTTTTTCATTGTAGCTGTCATGAGACAAAATCTAAGTATAAATTGAGCTTAAGTGCAAAAATGTGGAAAACAGTAATGGCAGTTGCAGATTCTAGAGAGAGAGAGAGAGAGAGACACACCTGGTATTTTGAATTAAAAGGCTTCAACTATGAAAAGAAGAATTTTTATTTTCTTTGAATCCTCAGCCAGTAACAGTAATAGCTGCAGAGTTGGGGGTCTGGAGGGCATAATGTAGTTCAAGCTCTCCTCCAGAGCAAAACCTCAAAGAATTCTTACTGTACACCTTATAAACCTCACAAACTAAAACACATTTTGACATTGTGAAAATCCTCTGTCTCAAGAACAAACTGTGACCCAAAACAATCCGTCTCCTCCTCTATTACGGCTCGCTTTTTAAACCTCTAAAACGGAAATTATTGACCAAGACACAGCCTGCCAGACGAAGCACATAGTGTCATATTCACCCTTTTCATTGACTCATGAATAGATCCTCAGAATGGAAGTGTTTTAATAGATCCTCAGGGAGAAAAAAAGATCTGGTTGTTTCCATGGTAATGTGAGTGAGGTTCATTCGCTAGCACAGAGTAATCCCATAAAAAAAGTTTACTCCAAATAAAGACCATGGCAAAAGTCTTAGTGCTTCAAATAAAATATCAGAT
>OMNM01022914.1:1640-14390 GCA_900302745.1 Parablennius parvicornis | reverse complement strand
AAAGCACTAAAAAAATGAAAAGACAGTCAGTATTTGTCTCTGGTATATTCATACTCAAGTATACATAGCCTTGTCTTTTGTGGCAGCTGCTTGGATGAGTGAAACAGCCTGAAGCGCCGAGCGGGGGGAACAGAGGCGACAGCAACACAAGACAAGAGGTGGACGGGTGGGATGGAGGGATAATAAAAGGCTTGGAGGGTGAGACACAGAAAGTAAGAGTGAAAGGAGGGAGAGAAAGAGGAGGGTTTACTCCGCGGGAGGAGGAGGAGGAGGAGGGTAATCAGAGCCCATATGCCTGAATCCCAAAGTGTCTGGACTCTTCCCACCAAGTCCATTAAAAATTCATTAGGCCAATACGAGAGGAAGACTGGGAGAGCGAGACACACGGAGAGAGAGACAGGGGCACCGGCAAAGTGACAAAAAAGTAAAGAAAGAGAAAGTACATTGATGGGGAAACAATTGGGCAAGGCGGTTTAAATGATTCAATCCTGCTACTTCTTCACAGGTTTTTCAAGACATGAACTTCTTGGGAAAAAAAAAAAAGAAGACGACTTCAAGAATTACAAGCCGCAGCATGTTGTTGACACATACACCTGAAGGTATGCTCCTTGATGTGTGAGGGGAAAACAAGTAGGGCTCCAGGAATCATTGATCTGACAGGACAAATACTTTCCTAACACTAAACAGACGTATTGCCTGAAGTGTACGCTTCAAGGAAGCGTCTATCAGACTTTCCCCTACAATTACAAACAACATTTACAAACTGTTTGATGAACGAGTCCACAAGCAGATCTCACAGGAAGGTTGGAAAGTCAGCACATATTGTACATGACAGCCTGGAAATACCTGGATTTTGGTTGAAACAAATACATTTATCTGTTCACTTACTGAAATAACTTGATTGACTTTCGGTTAATTCACCCAATTCTCTGAATCCATCTTAAGCTAAGAACTGCTTCATTAAAATATTGATTTGTAAATAACCCATATGACAGATTTTACGTGTCACATCATGGCTGCTCGCCATCTCTCCGGCAGCGGAAAGAGATTTATGTGAAAAGCCGCAGTGGCGACACGAGCAGAACGCTTCCATTCAATTCCACAGGCCTTATTCGTTTCCTACAGCGGGATTTGCGTTTTGCTCGTGCACAAGCTGGACATCAGGGCGGTTTTACGGTAACAGGCAGAGAAGATTCCCTTGTCGGGAAATAATCTTCTAGAGAATTGTTGTGGAGACTAGAGTTGGAGGCTAATTTCCCTTGAAGACTCTTGTTAGACGTCTCGGCTGAGTCAAGAGTATTTATGACCTGCGCTTCACCTGGGTGCCACAAGGGGTTAAACGCATCTCACACACAAAAAAACATGGAAGCCTGGAAGGCTGCTCAACTATTCTTGGAGGTCAATGCAGTTTACATTTTCTATAGGCCCTTACTTGCTGCCATATAGCTGCAGACAGAAGTGACGGAGAAAGAGAGAGAGAAAGAGCAAGAGAGAAGAGAGTGCTTTGTGGCCTTGGAGTGGCCAAAAATAGCGCCACACACAGTTACACACACTGGGGTTATTGTTCAACAGTCGGAGGGCAGTAAAGGGAGCGAGAGAGGGCAGAACAAACACACACACAACAAAAAGATGGGGAGAAGAGGTGAAGCATAGAAAGACTGACGGAGGGCAGAAGTGAGACAAAGATTGAGGAGGACGTGATGTAAGATGAACAACTCAGTGTCTCAGTTCAGTGCAGTATCGCACGTCTTCCAGTGAACAGACCGACGTCTTTTCCTGGAAATTGAGGGAAGGAGCGAGTGGGTGAGGGTGAGTGAGCGAGAGAGGGAGAGAGAGAGAGAGAGAGAGAGAGAGAGAGAGAGAGAGAGAGAGAGAGAGAGAGTGAGAGAGAGGGAAAAAAAGAATTGTGTGTCCACAGTGATACTTTCCTCCAGAACAAGCTCGTGTCCTACAGCTGTTCTCATCTAGTTTACATGAACAACCTGCTCAACATGGCTCCAACAGCCATGATGGGAGCGTTACTGTGGCTCATGAACTGTCTATGCATTGTTATTAAATCAACTCATTGATTTAGTTGTTTCCAGGAGAAGACACTATGTAATCTGACCAACAGTTTACATTTCTCTCCGATTAAATTGGCACTATCCGATTGAAAGATAGTGTGTAAACTCGTGTTGATCCAATCAGAGTTAAAGTAAACGGCACGTCAGTTGCCTCCAACGGTCAGCACTTTGCAGACGAATCTGTGACGTATGTCACTACATGACACTTTACGTCTTTAGCAAAATGCTGGGGTTTGAGAAATACTGGCGGGCTTCCGGTTCAATCTGGATCATGTGTGCATGTCACCAATATCTCACAAGATGTGCTTGGCCCACTAGCTGAATGGAAACGGAAGAATCCAGAGAATTCAGTCAGATTGACAGAAAAGAGAGCACAAGCTCATGTTTTAGTCATATCAGCACTGTATGACATGTACAATGATTCTTTACATTTTAATTGTGAGAAGTATAGCTTATGGGTTAAAAAGTAAAATACAAACGACACATGATCTTATAAAATATCTGTTTTGAGATCTTGTACTTTTGGTTTCCATGACTGATATGCAAAAAGTATTAATAGCTACACAAGAATGTTTTTTAATATTTCAGTATATTTAAGATTAATCTCAAAGATATGGAAGTGTCTCCGTTTATATGTGAGAAATTAACTTTTCGATTTGTTTAGAATTTATGAAATGTATTCATACTTTTCAGTTCGATTTTTCTTCAATGTGGGTAATCAGTAAATACAAAGGAGTCCAAAAGTTGCACGTTCTGCTGCTAGGAGATTATAACTTTCAAAACAATACATAACTTATTATTTGATCACCTTATAGCTGTTTGTTGATTTATAAAGAGGCTTTGCCTGTTGCTGAAAGCTCAAGTTGAGGCTGTGGGGACAAGGCATCAAACCAGGGGGACGTCTGAACACACCACAGATCCCCAACAACACAAACACACAGCACATGGAAGCTCCCAAAAAATAAAAAACAACAACTTTCCAGCCTTTTCTCACATGAACACGGCCCTGAGGCAGTGCACCTGACAGCGCTCTCAGGTGGGCCGGACAACTGGACTCCTCTCTGTGTAATCACACTCATAAACAAGCCTGGCGGGAGGGTGTGTATGTTCGTGCGTGTTCCCCAGGGTGTGTTAAGAAGAGCAAAATAATATTGTCAGCGAGAGAAGAGTCCCGTTGGTCTCGGGGCGCTCTTAGGTATATTTACTCTCACCAAAGTGACACGCTGCTCCCAGGACATCACCCGCTCTCCTCAGACAGCCACACACACGCACACACAAACACACACATATATGTACTGTTGGACTGGACCAGGTTTACAACTTCACTAAAGTTTTTGAGCTCTGAATTTAGAAAATTTGCAACTGCACACTTGGAACTGGAACTTTATATTAAAGACATTTTCCAACATAAATCCATTGAAAAACGTCAACGAAGCTATTTATGTGAAAATGAGTGAAAGCAGGATTGTTTCCTCGTCGACGAGAATCAAATATAGATCAGAAGGGGAAAAAAAAAAAATCACGTTTAAAGCTTGAAGTAATCATGATGTTTTGTGTACATGTAACAGGACTTGATGTTTGGGTCGACTGTACCTTCATCACAGTGAGTGAGAGTTAAAGATACTAATAATAGAAGTTAAGAACTGGTAACAGTTATACAACAATCTCCAATCTTCACGTGTGTCCTCTGACTTTTGGCCAAGTTTTCACTTCTTCTTTTGTATATTTATGATAAAATGTTTACAACAATTGGGCTACTGCTGTGTGGGAGACGTGTTAAGGTCCTTGGCAGGGCAAACACCATTGAATTTCCTCCTTTACAATAAACAGTACCAAGCTTTATGTAACCGCTTCATTACAATAGTAAGGAAGTGGTTCACATGTGTGGTTTCGTAGCAGAGGCTGCACTGCAGTCATGTGATTGACGAGCAAATACGTGAATTAGAATCTAAAGTGAAAGACATTGTCATTCCACCATCTTAAGCTAATCATTTTTGCTTCAAAGTAACTGGAGGGGAAAGTTGTTACGCCCTAACACCAGCATGTTACAGGCCACAGGCGCCTCTCTTCTCCTTCACTCTGTCTCCCTACCTCACAGCCTGGTGTTAATGCACTTCTCCAGCCAACAGCTTGGCAGAGAGCTGCCAGTTGACACTTCACCTCTGGTTCAACAACACACTGCCTACACTCACTGCTGCCTGTAAATCTGTGAGCGCACCTCTGTGTGTGTGGGAGCGCACGAGGAGGTCACTGATTAATATCGACTTATTATTACAGCATTACCGTGATATTTATAGACTGAGTCCTTTATTCAAACGCGCTATATTTTACGCTTAACTTTCGGGAATCGAATATTCTAATAATGCAATAATCAATCTCAATGGGTATTTAATGTTTGTTTCGTTTTTTTAAACTTGCTTTTATCAACCTGGGCAATGTCAAACAAGCATCTTTCCATGTACTTTATTTACTGCTTTATCCTACATGGGGCCGCAAGGTGCTGAAGCTGATCCCAGCAGACGTTGGGAGACCGAGAGAACTGTACACCCCTGACAGGTTGGCAGTCCATCACAGAGTAAACACACTGAGGAAAAACTACCAGAAACATTCAAATTCACACACGCAGGAAAGTTTAGAATCACCAATAAACCTCAAATACATGTTTTTCTTTTAAAATGGAAAGAAACCGGAATACCTCGAGAAAAAAACACATGTACGTATGTAGAACAAACTGTATACAGAAGGGCTCTGAAGCCGAAACCGGGCGTGAATCAGGGACCTTCCCGTGAGAGTGCTTAACACTACACAACCATGCCCCTCTTTTATACATGTAACCACTTTTGATTAAAAAGAAAAGGGGAAAAAAAAACACTTCTCTCAGAGGAATTCTGTCATCCTTGTCCAACTTGAGGTTAAAATATTTCTGTTTAATTTTCAATTTAAACTTGAGAACTGTGAATCCATAGAGTCACTCACATTTATTTCAACTTCATAGATCGACCTGAGCATTAGAATGTCGAGAAACTTTTATTCGGGCTCTCCTAAATATTGACATGGACCAAAAAAGTCTACTACGTCCAAACTTATTTTGTGGAGGATTGCAGCAGGAGGACAGCTTAGACGCTTCTAAAATACTGTACCAGCCAAACACAACGAAAACTGGTCAGATTTTAAGTGCATTTAAAAAGGTGTTAAAAACATCTCTTGATTAACTTTATGTCAATCAGTTATGCGCTAAATTCAATATTCTGAAAAATTCTTTCCATTCCTCAGCACCAGGACTGTCGCACTGTCACAGTTTGTTTGTGAGGTCAGCGGGTCAGCGGGAGGCTTCGCCTGCCCGTCTGTCGGGTGGAAACGGGTCCATGTGTGTTGAAGTGATAGGTGGCACTTTCGGGAGGTGCTTTCCTGGAATATGCCCGCAGAGCGGGACAGGATGTCAGCAACTGTTACGAGCGCCACAACGACAGATGCGTTTCCTGTGTGCATACAAGAATCAAGTGTGATACACAGTGAAATCTGGCAACAATCAAAGCTATTGCAGGATGACAAAATAACCTGCACCATGACCATGATAACACCGATAACTTCAGCTCTTTGAAATGAGTGGGGTGGAAAAAAAAGAGCAATTCCAGGGATAATGAAGAGAAGATTTTAAAATATTGCAGGAATGTACTGCTGCTGATAAATGAGCACCGACTATGTGACTGCGAACACTTTGTTTACATTGGTTGACATATTTACGAGTGCGTGTGACAACAGGTAGCATCCAAACAGTCATGAGGGTGACACACAGAAGTCCAACCCGCTGAAAAGATACACAGAACCAGAAAAACAAGTCCACAGACAACTATAGACTAAAACTGTGCGTGCATGTGTGTGTGCGCACGTGTGTGTGTGTGCGTCAGTGCTGACTCAGTGTGTGAATGTGTTTGTAATTCAGCCTTCACAATGCAAACTCTCCTCCAGTCTCTCTCTCTCTCTTCCTCACTGTCTCCTAGCAACCAGACACTTAAAGCCTAAAAATAACCCCCCAGAAACGAACAGAACAAAAAAATAAAGCATAAACGGCAATTAATCCTTTCAAGCCTGGAACAAGGACTCAAATAGAGCAGGTATTAGGAAGGAAAGAGCAGGGCAGGGGCAGGCGAGCAGGAGGGAGATGAAGAGAAAAGGAGTGGGAGGCTGAATCTGCCGGCAACAGGTAGTCGTCAGGAGACCGAGTTTTGCACTGCACGAGTGTGTACGTCCGTGCGCGAGTGTACAGTGTGTGTGTGTGTCTATGGGAGCACATGTGGGTTCACCAGCTACGAATGGCAGACAGAACTTTCCACTTGTTGAAAAAGCTTTGGGCCACTCAAGGCCAACACAGGTGCTAATATAAGCCCCTGAGGGGCTGCTGAAGCAGTGAGAAAAAGCTCTGTATCATAGAATTCTGGTCACAATCTCCATGCTTGCGGTGTCGGGTTCAATGTCTGGCGATATGCACACGAGTTGGTTCATGGAGGTTTTACACATTCAATGTAAAGCAACCTTACATGAAGGGAAGGGATTACGTGTCCATTTTTGCTTTAAATAATCAAAAGCAGTATCAATATATAGGAAATTGTCCAGCGAACTACAAAAGAATATCACAGACCCTGAAGTGAAACGAAAGAGGAAATAAAACATAATCCAGGCTTCTGCTATTCATCTTTTAATCATATTTGTACAACTTAATGAGCAGCTCCTGTATACACCGGAGAATAATACAACTAGCTTATCTATTTGCACATTTACCTTGATATATGTAAATTATATTCAACAACTCTCACCTTGGAAAAGATCTTTAGTTTTTTTAATATAATGTCATTTCTATATCAGGGTCTCTTAACTGCTGCCGTGACACTAACCTGAAGCAAAGACTTTGCAGTAAACCACTTGGTGGCAGTCCACAATGTGGATTTTGCAACATATTCCTCTCTATGTAAGCAGCTGTGACATAACCCTAACGCAATACCTATTTATGTATTTTTGCACAATGCTAAATGCTGCTTGCGTTGTTATTTCTCTATTAATTTGGTTTTAATTTGTTGTGTTGTTGTTGTTGTTGTCACCCCCCCCCACAGACACACACACACACACACACACACAGCATGTAATGTAGGCCTCTTCATCTGGAATTGCTCCACAGCTGGTCACTACTTCAAACAATTTATTTAGAAATGATTTCAACAATGCAAGAAGGTGGTTCCTAACTCAAGATAGCTTTGATTTTACAATAATGAGGTGAGAGGCACGATACAACATCCACCCCTAAACACACACACTACAGACAGGAGCACGAGCTATACACCTTCGACAACATCGTGTTTTAAAACATAGCAGGCTTTGTCATTTCATAAGTTACAAAGGCGTCCTATTGTATTTACATGATGACGCCGAAGCGGCCGGGTTGTTCAGCTAAGAACGCAGAACCTTCTTTATTTATTTTTTTTTGTGTGTGATGACACCAGAAAAACATGACAATTGCATATCCCGACATGGAAACAAGTTTTATCCCATGCTGATGTGCATCAATTTGCTGCTCGTGTGCAGACCTGTGAACAAACCGATGTGGGTGTTCTGACGTGAATCGCATGCCGTTCGTCCGTGCAGGAGTGTGTGTGTGTGTGTTGCCGAGCACGTCAAAAGGCTTTAGTGCGGCCCTCGCTCTCCCCGTCTTTGACGAAGAACACGTGTATTGTGATTTTTTTTTTCTTCCTCGTTCTACAGCAGGAAATAAACAGTGTTATGAAACAAAATAAAAGACGACTGAGTCATGAACACACGCGCACACGGAGGCCTGCTGTCTAGCGTCTGAGGCTGACGGTGGATTAACATTCGGGATGTGTGATAGCAAGCGAGAGACAAAAGTGTGAGACACCTGATCTTTTACACCAGATGTCAGTCCAGGAGAAGCTGTTCTCCCGTCTTTTTTTTTTTCTTTAAATCAGCAGCAAGAATGTTATGGTGTTTTTATTTTTTTTTTTACATTACAAAGACATTATAGCAGCTGACACTTCCTTTTTTTTTTTTTTTGGAGTTGTTCCTTAGTCTGTGAATATCTGATCTTGAACAGTCACTAAGACCTATTGTGGATGAATCAATGTGTCATTTGATTAAGCTGTAAACTGTTGATAGATGGGAGTTTGATAAGTCGTCTTTAAATTCCTTTTTTTTGCATGAATATCAGCTCAAGCTCCAAATTTGCCATTAACACGGCAAATATGGCAAGAAAATACCCCTCAAATACCAAGCACTGTAATCAGAATTGTTTTGTTGTTGTTTACTGAGTCCCTTTCACAATGAATACATTTTTACAATTGTTTTAATTAATTTTTCATCAGTCAACTCATTAATTAGTTCTCTAATTGTTTCAGCACGAGTTTTAATTTTGAGTGTCCCTTCAGCAAAAGCACATTCATTCATCTTAACTTTCATTATTCTGAACCCGACCTGGAGATACAAAGGTTGTCAACTTAAAAATGACAAACACTGAGCACACTGGATTTCTGAGGAAGTTGTTTATAGAATATGTTCAAGAACAAACACAACAGAACTCTAAAGCAACATTACGATATATTTTAAGTGTTGGTTTGTGAGTATACTTTGCATTGCAGGTTTAAAACTAATTTCTAATTAATTAAACTGGAACAATGGTTTCCAACGGTTGGTCTGGCTGCGGACTCTGAAGATGCTCTTCAAGTTGGGAGAACAAGCATGACAACAAGAAACGGCCAATGATCACGCTCTCACATAAACAACACAGAAATGAAAAACAATGCTGTCATCCATCATATAAGCCAACTACAGATGAATGAAGCTTATGAGGTCAATATTATTTATGCACTTCCCTTCCAACGTTTAGAATTACGGCGCCTGTTTGCAGTTAATGAATTTTTCCCATCTTGTTTGGCTCTTCATTTTGACGCTTTATTATGGAGGGTGTTTTTTGACATGTTGACTGAAGTCAAGATTGCTCCTTGGGACTAAGCTGGAACTACAGCAGGAGTAAAAAGCAGAGGTCTAATAGAGAATCAATATCCTTGGACTATCTCTGTTCAATCATAAAGACATTAGCTCCAGTTACACGGACAAATAGTATTCTGATCCGAATAAAATACCCGATCAGAATCAAATTCCATGCGAACGGGACATCGGATTGCTTCCTGCTGTTGGTTTGTGCAAAATTCTGAAAAGCAAACACAGCTGGTTGATGCAGGAGACAATGCTGTGCTTAAAGGACTGATGTGGGAGCTTGTGCACGTGTCACAAACAGCCACACGTCATAGTGCAAAGCATTATGGGATTGATCCAATGTTATTCTTGGAGCTTAAAAAGCCATACAATCTGATCACAGTGTGACTGAATAACCATTTCTGAGTAAGGTGCACTTTTATTCGGAGGCATATTGCTCATAAGTGCTTTATGTTTGAAGACATAATAGATAAACCATCTTCATCCACAAGAAAAACAAGGAGTCCTGCAGCAGATTGACTAAGCTCCGCAGAGCCTTGAACTCCTTAATCGCTGAGTCAGTCAGGCATCACATGAAGAGACAGAATAAATCCACAGAACAAGTGTAGCAAGTCTTGCACTCTTTTGTTTTAGATCTGCTGATTTATTGGGACAGAATGTGAATGTATCTCTTTTAAAGCCTGCTTAATACCCACTCTCAGATTTCTGAAACTCGTTTTTTTTCTTCTTCTTGCTCAGACACCAAACCTATCTGGAACAAATTTGCATGTGGTAAATGTGCACTTCATTAATAAGTGACCTAAAACAAACGGTATTAAAACATGGTATAAGGCTTGAGGGAATACAAATTAACACATATTTTACGTTATTTTCATGCCAGCGAGATGCCGTCCGACCAGATCTGGAAAAAAACAAACATTGAGATGAAGGTAAAGGCTGTTTAATTTGTTTTTTATTACCAATTCTACTGTTAACTAGATTTTTTTTAATTGAGGTGGATCTTTAAATGAAACATATTAGCAATATTTTCCATTAACACAATAACACAATGACCAAAATGACATTTGCTTATATCAGGTGAGTCAAACTAATTTGCGTATAATTGGGTTGAACTGGTTTATCACATAATGAACATAAATACAGACAACTGTATATACCAACAATGCATTAAATTGGTGCATCCGTAAGCTGAAATGTACACTGCTTGTGTGTTTTTCTTTACTTTTTCATTTCATATCAGATATACCATATCTATGTGAGACATACTGTAAATAGTTCTGATGATGATGATGACGATACACTAATGGACCTTACACACAGAAAGCTCATGCACTCAGATTCATTCTTAACCTCTGACATGTATTCTTAATGCTGGTGTCAGTCTGGAAAAGATATAGGCACTTTGCTGGCCCAAGTATTATTTTCTGTCTGTAGCACATGGCAAATGCACATTACTAATGGCTGGCTCATGTCTACATAGTGTTGTTGAGAAAAAGATGAAGTGACTTTAATTGTTTCAATAATGTCTTTTAAATGTAGGACCTATGTAACATCAGTAAATAACACTTTCGATTTCTACACACAATCACTGCTTCATATATCACAATCTTTTAGCTGTGTAGGGTCCCACATGAAGCTATGTTTAGCCCTTTGGAGGTCAGGCCTTTAGTTGGCTTTCCAAATAAAGCTCAAAAACTCACCAAATTTTGGACGCTCATTAAGAAAAATTAACCCCTAAGAGTGCCAAAATGTGCTCTCTTGTGCCCCCAAGATATACTAAAACAAACCACCAGGGCTTGTATGAATGTCGTAAAAAATCTTTAAATTGGATTTTACTTTGTTAGCTCGGCAAAAGGTGAGCTGGCTTTAAAAATGATAGCCCCAAATATTTTCAAAATAAAAGCCAATTTTTGTTAAATGCTTCAAAATGTCAATGTTTCTCTATCAATATTTAAAGGGCCGGAGGCCATGATTGAGCTGACCCCGACTTTTATTTCTTGTTGCTGTTGTTAACTGTCACAACTCTTTTGCTCTGCTGCAGCAGCACAAAGCTCTCATTCATGTGATATTACTTTTTTAACCAATACAACCAATGAAACAATGATGCCACAATAGACATTAAAAAAAAAAACATCTTCACACTCATCTTCTAAGTCTCAAATGGGAAGCCTGGGGATGTACTATATATGTGCAACTGTTTGTTCTGAGCTGTTGTTCAGACGAGAAGTGAGAGAGGAATAGGTGACTGACCCCAGGGAATCGTGTTTTTCTCCCTGCTGCTGTCGCTGCCTTGCATTGACAAGGCATTTACAATAAGTAGTAACACATAAACACTCACAAATACGCACAGAAGCACCTCTTTACACTGATATTCCAGAGTGTGTCTGACGGTGTTTGGATGGAATATCAAAGTATAACTTGTTGAAGTAAGCGAACATCATACACATGTGCAAAGAAGCCCAGTAGTTCCCCGTAGACGGTGTAATCACCGGGGGAGACGTCGGACTAACTGAAGGGTGAAGCAGAGCGTTGGTGGCCTGGTATTCTAAACGGACCCTTGGGTGCTGCCTGAACAGGGGACGCTGGCAGCCTGCCAACCAGAACTGTTGTTCTTAACACCTTCCTGCTGCTTGGAGAGAGAAGAATTAAGAGTCGAGTACAACATCCAGCTTCCAAGGTGCTAATAGACGGGTCATTAGGGAAGACTGGGGCTAATCGGTCCACTTAGCTTTTTACAAGTAAAACAGGTCTTTAGCGACTAGCATTTATCAAAATTGGGGCAACATTACTTGAGTCCAAAAATGTGAAAATGAGCTTGAAATTTAGCAATTCAGATCCTGTGTTCCCTAAAAGTTAATAGATTTTAGGTGACATGCCTGAAATGACACTTGGATCCATCCCATTTATAGTTTGAAGATTCTACACGTGCTAAAAAACATACAAGCTAACAAGATTTGATGTCATCATGCCCACAACAGGAATGACTCAGCAGTTACAACCGTGCTGTCTTCAAACACGCTTGTACAAACTATTTCAAATACAACTGGCTAGATTTACAAGTCTGTAGTATTTTTATGGTTACAATAAAAGAAAAAAAAAAAAAGTTTTTTAAAAAACATAAGCACCCTAGCATTTACAAACCAAAACAGGACACCTTCACATCCTTGAATCTTATTGTCCTTCAAATAAGCAAACAACTGTATTTGTACCTTCAATTTGATATCCGAGTTGCATTAATAATAAGCCCTACAGCATCAGTTTCCCTTTTTTCAAAAGGAGGCAACAGTTTGTTTTCACAAGGGCGAGTCAGAGACAACTAGAGGGCTGTAAATAGCACACAAGTCCTACAACACCCTGGTGAAACCTAAATGTAAAAAAACAACATTTGGTCATTGTAGCTGAAAGTCCTTGTACCTTACTAAGTAAACTTAACAGAACTGAGGAGTCAAACAAAGGAACTAATAAAAGGCAACACTGATGTACAATTATTATTATTTTTTCCACACACCCACGGCGATATTTAACAGTGCCTTGCATAGCAATGCACTTTCTAAGTCTTCTGACGTAAGTCGACTTTGTGCCCTCAGTGGTTCCTGTGCGTCAGCAATGTGTGTAAACTGCACCCAAAATACACACTACTTCACCAGGCCCTATCAACTGATTCCTTCCTCTACTTCTAGTATAGTCC
>OMNM01022903.1:1829-13492 GCA_900302745.1 Parablennius parvicornis | reverse complement strand
ATCTAAGGCCAACAAACACACACTTTTACCTCACATGGACTTCAAGACTACAACAGTCGCATGTGGGAGAGAGATTTGTGGTGTGTGTGTGTGTGTGTGTGTGTGTGTGTGTGTGTGTGCGTGTGTTTTTCAGGAGCTTGTGGAGGCCAGCTGATGACAGGAGAAGCTCCAGGCCTGCTCTTCTCTCCAGGCTGGCCTCAGAACTACTCTCCGAACCAGGACTGTACTTGGCTGATCCGTTCTCCAGACTCGGTTGTAGAGTTTAACTTCTTGTCTGTTGACATGGAGTTTGATCCTTCCTGCTCCTCTGACAGCGTCGTTATCAGAGATGGTAAATCATGCAACTCCTCATCAGAGAAAATAGAAATCAAAAATGTGTGTACTATTGTTTTTTCTACTTGCGCAGTTTAAGTTGCTATTGGGAATTGATTTAGTCTAGAATACAATATTTATTTTGTTTTAACAAAAAAAGAAAGAACCATCTTTTGTTTAACACTGTTGCATTACAAAAAGCTGCTGGAGATAAAAAGTCTGTTTTTGCACAAGAACCCATGAGGATTTAGGAGCTTTATATATAAAGTATTTCCTTAATGAAACCACTGCTGCTGCTGGTAATGGATGTAAATGCTGTTTTTTCCCCCAGGTCCAACCAGTATATCCCCGGTGTTAGCCACAGTCTGTGGTCGAGATTTACCAGGATCTCTCCACTCAAGTGGAGAGTTCATGTTCATCCACTTCTCCTCAGACAGCCTGGGCAGCGGCCGAGGCTTTAACGCTTCCTACTCCAAAGGTCAAACACCAGAAGGAAATTCTACATTCTAATAACAAAACAAAACATTTTCCACACAATCTGTATGTCTGCTCCATCTTTTTCTCCCTTTCTATCCACTCATATAACCAGAACAGCAGACAGCCTCCACCTCTGAGCCTGGGAGTGTTTCCTTTTCATAGTCACAGTAAATGTGCCTAGAAATGACTGTGTTGTATTTGGCACTTTACAAATAGAATTACAAATTTGTAATTGATAGCTTTGAAGACAAAAACAGAATTTGACATGTTGATGGTAAAATGTGGCATGTTGCTTCAAAGCATTTTAATTTTGAGAGCCCTACATTTATGCAAGACATAAATTATATTTAAACATGTCACATAAACAATATTAATGGAAGACATGTTTGGACAAATGTTTTCAGTGGTTCTGTTTTCTGGATTGTAGATTTAAAATGGGAGAATATCAAGTATGAACGTCATGCGATAGATACACAGACTACATGATAGTATTAATGTTTTTCATTTTACAATTGAATGCACGGTCACTTATATCTAATGGGCAGGAGTTCAAGCACTTTATAAATGGATTAACGGAGAAAACAGATGTATGTATTCAAGAAACATGACTGAAGCCCCATTTGGATTTTTTTGTGCAAGATATACCATTGTAATGCAAGATAGGGAGGGTGGAAATGGTGGAGGGTGTGCAACGTTTGTGAAAAGTGGGACACCATATAGAGTTTTAGGGAAGGGTGGGGAGCAGGAGTTTGTGGTGGTAGGGGTGTGATGTAAAAATAAGGAACTGGCTGTGATTCATTTCTATAATCCGGGTTAAAATTTGGAGTTAGATCAAATGTTGCATATGCAAGGATAAGAGAGGCAGGAAGTAATATGGGCTTGAGATTTTAACGCACACAGCACTTTATGGGGTGGAGTACGTGTAGAT
The DNA here is from genome assembly GCA_900302745.1 of Parablennius parvicornis. NCBI lineage: Eukaryota > Metazoa > Chordata > Actinopteri > Blenniiformes > Blenniidae > Parablennius > Parablennius parvicornis. The sequence continues at coordinate 11,775 of OMNM01022903.1, read as the reverse complement.
GCAAAGGGGCAGGTGGTGGAGGCTCTTGAGAAGGAGTTGGTGTGTCTGAATGGTGGTCGTGGCACTAGATTTGATGTATCCACGGGACATTTATCCAGGTTGGACCTCACCTTGGTGTCAAGTGCATTGACAAACAAATGCAACTGGGATGTTTTGGAGGAAGCCGCTATGGGCAGTGACCATTATTCAATTGTAACTTCAATACAGATTGAGAAGGAGCAAGCACCTGAAGGTGGAGGAGAAAGATGGGTTCTTGAGAAAGCTGACTGGATGAAATTTACTGAAATAAGTGAGCAGTATTTTGGTGAGGATGACCTGGGCAAGGATGTTGATGAGGTAAATCACAAATTGTGTGACAAAATACGTCAGGCTGCGTCAGGTGCAATTCCTAAAAGTAAGGGAAATATGAAGAGATTAGCAGTTCCATGCTGGACAGAAAAATGTACAACAGCTATCAAGGAGAGAAATAAAACATTTAAATTACTTAAAGGACACACACTTTTGATAACCTGATTAAATATAAGAAACCTCAAACTGTCACAAGGAAGACTATTAAACAAGCAAAGCGAGTTGGAACACAGTTGGTAACACAGCCCCTGGAAAAGATCAAATCCGTTAGGCGATGTTAAGACACTTGGGGTGGGGGGCATGCAATACCCTCTTGGGCTTTATAACAGGGTGTGGGAGGAAGGAAGACTCAAGTGTAGACAGAAGCTGTGATAGTTCCAATAAGGAAACCGGGTAAGGATTCATCTAAATCTGGTAACCGTAGACCTATAGTGCTGACATCAAATATATGTAATGTTATGGAAAGAATGGTCACTGAGTGCTTGAGGTACTTTGCCGGAAAAGAAATGGCATTCCATCAAGATATCAACGTGGGTTTAGAAAAGGGAGAGGGACCATGGACTCGGTAGTGTGCTTAGAAAATGAAATTAAGAAAGCTCAGAAAAACAGACAGGTCGTACTGGCAGTGTTTATAGAAAAGGTTTATGACATGATGTGGAGGGAGGGGCTTTTAATAAAACTGATACAAATGGAGGTGGGGGGAAGAATGTTGAGATGGGTTAGAAGTTTGGTGTTTGGAAGGTCTATTCAAGTTAGAGTAGGTAGTGTGCTATCCAGTTGTTTTGAGGTTGAAAATGGCACACCACAAGGAAGTGTGATCAGTCCTTTGGTGTTCTCCCTGATGAATAATGATATTTTGTCCAAGGTTCATCCAGATATTGGAAGGTCCCCATTTGCAGCTTATGGGGCATTGTGGAAGAGAGGACGACATCTGGGGCACGTTAAAAACAGAGTGCAGGAAGCCATTACTGAAGTAGAGCGGTGGGGATAAGACTGGGGGTTCAAGTTCTCGATTGAGAAAACAAATACTATGGCATTTATTCAAAATAGGAGGGCTCTGGAGGTGTTCCTTCAGCTATATGGAAGAATCTTGGAGAAGGTAAATGTGTTTAAGTTCTCGGGGGTGTTTTTTGATACTAAACTTATCTGGAGAGATCATATATGTAGAATTGTAAAAAAATGCCAGAAAGTTATAAAGATTATGAGACGCCTCAGTGAGGTCCAGTGGGGAGCTAGTCAGAATTATCTGAAGGCTATTTATGTAGCCATGATTCGTTCGGTGTAGGATTATGGGTGTATTGTTTTTGACTCGGCCTCAAAAACTAAACTGAAGAAACTTAAGCGAGTGCGAGCACTAAGGTTGTGTCTTGGAGTTTTTAAATCTACCCCTTATTGTAGGACTGTTGGTTTTGTCCAGAGGAATGCCTCTTGATCTGGGAAGCAAGTAACTTATAGCCAACTATTGGGCGAACCTTAAAGGTAAAGATGAGCAACAACCTAAAAGAGCTATGCTTCAACCGTGTTGGGAGGACGAGGGGCGCGTCCTCAGATTCAGAAGTTACAGCACTGAGTATGAGCAAAATCTGGGCATCAGTCAAATAAAATTTAGTCCGTTTGTTATTTGGCCAGAAATACCTTTGTGGACAATAAAAGGTACTGTGTGTAGATTTGTACTTGCTGGAACTAAAACTGAAGGAAAAAGGGAACGCTGACCTGCTGGCAGCATTTTCAGCAGTTTATTCTGAATGTATAAAAATCTTTACTGATGGATCTAAAGACGCAGGCAGGCAGTCCTCGGGCTTTGCTGTGGTTGTTCCAGAGAGACGACATGCTGAGGGATCCAGAGCTACAGACTATTGAAAAGTTTATACAGTGGAATTGCTGGCTATTTTAGGAGCTTTACAGTGTAGTTGAAACTCAACAAAGTGATGTTCCAATGTGCTGTACTCTGTATCAGACCCGCAAAGCCTGAAGTCTTTTAACACCTCAAGACAAGATATTCTGTTAGAAGTATTATTATGTTCAAGATTAGTTCAAAATGATGTGCGTATTACCTTAATGTAGGCGTGCGGGCCTGATGGGGAATGAGGCAACAGATAAATTGGCAAAACAAACTTTTGCAAGAAGAAATATTGAGGTTAAGCTGCCATTTGGGAAAATCACTAATATGGGGTAAGATCATGGAAGAGTGGCAGGGCAAATGTAGAACAGAAATGCGGGGAAGGTTTTTATTTAATTTTTTGAACAACGTGCAATCACCAGTTCCTAAAGTGGGAAAGACTAGGAATGAACAACCAGACTGTAATAGAATTATGTTGGGGCACACGAATTTAAACAGTACATTACACTTAATAGGGAAACACGAGACAGGATTATGTGAACAATGTCGTACTGAAGAGACAGTTGTACATGTTCTATTAAGTGTCATAGTTATATTAAAGAAAAGGCAGTTCTGGAATCTGTTCACCAATTTACAAAAAGTGTTGTCCATTCTTCAAAACATCTAATGAAGTTCCTAGTGCTATTCCCGTGTGGGGGAACAGCAGATATTACTCTGATCACACTCCTGTACAATAGGGGGCGGTAATGCTCCATTTAATGGAAGCAGACCGCCGTTAAAACAAAACAAAGAAGAAGGAGAGAAAATAGAATTGGAGCTTTCACACTGAACAGATGGATTTGATTTACTGTGAGAAACAAGTCAGAATTGGGTCGATTTTCCTGCGGTGTGGACGAGGCCTTAGACAATGTGGCAGCGTACACATGAGGGGAGGAGGAATTTGTATACTCAGGGGAGGAGCCACAAGTGAATTACATCAAGGTAATAAAAACAACAGGGGGCAACAGCAGGAGACCTGACACATTGATTCTCTTCTCTATTTATTATGGTAACCAGTTAATATTCAATACCAACAATATGTTTTCAAAATTTTTAAATGTGGTTATCAAGAACAAATCTAAAACATGTGAATAAATAAATGACTTTCTACAGATGATTTCTGATGAACTCCTCTGATATCCACAAAGGGGAGGAGCTAGTCCAGTCTGTGACAAGTAGTGGCCAAATGAAGCCTCATGAACCACTTTCTTTATTCTCTGACCCAATCAGATGAAATGTGTTTGTTGAACAGACAGCACCATCTAGTAGCTTCAGAAAATAAAGACAGTAGTTCATGAAGTAAGCCTCTACGGAACATCATGATTGGGACTCATAAATATGAAGGTCAACATTTTGAGCAGACTTAAACCGCCATCCAGCGAGAAATAACTACACTTTTCCTATGATGATCTATGAAGAACCAGCTCCCTGTTTTCTAACTAAGTATTCATTCATCTGATTTGTATCAAACATTCTCATATGTTTCAAAGCATAAAGGTTGAACAGTGCTGGCTGGTGTGTGTTGTCAGGTTGTGGTGGATCCCTCACTGTTGACAGAGGGGTCCTGAGTAGTCCTCACTACCCTCAGAACTACCTGCCCGGCCTGGACTGTCGATGGTACGTGGAAGTGACTCCTGGTTTTAGGGTTTCTTTCAGCTTCCAGACTCCGTTCCAGATCCAAGGCAACGGAGAGCATTGCAGCCCAGGAGACTACCTGGAGGTAATCACATTCCTACAAGCACCACTGACACGGCAGATTATTATCGAGAGCAATCAGAGATTTCTGACGTCCACAAACATTGACACAGAAGGAAAGACATTATCTGCATCCTTATTCTAAAACAAACAAAACTAAACAATCTGAAGGTAGTACCTTGCCAATTGATACATGTATGAATACAAATTTGGTGAAAATCTGTCATGTACTTTTGACGTGCTCTTCATCTGAGACCCCAGAAGTTAAAATCCGGATCCAGAATACTTCCAAAATGTAATTGAGTCTTCTATGACATACCTATCTGTGGTGAAAATTTGTGAAGATTCATCAAGTAGTTTTGACACAATTTGCATAAGAATCTAAAAACTTTAAACTCCAAAATTTAATTGAGTCATCTGGGGCTCAAAATTGATCTCTAATGAAAATTTGGTGAAGATCTTCAGTAGTTTTGACGTAATCCTGCTGACAGACAGACAAATAAATAAATGCAGGTGAATGGTACACACATTTTAGAGGCGGGGAAGCTGGCAGCACGGATGGTGATATTAGATTCTTGCACTTTCACATAAATGAAACTGGTAATTTGGCTCATGACTCACTTTATCCATATTGGGTTTTTTGTTCCACCACCACAGCTAAGGAATGGTCCAGATGATTCATCTCCACTTCTTAGACCACGAGTCTGTGGTTCAAGTCCGCCCCCCCACCTCTTGACCACTGATAATCACCTCTTTATCCACTTCGTGTCCGATGACTCCGAAGAGGCCGGCGGCTTCAAGCTCCTCTTTGAAGCCAGCAGTCAAGGTACCAGCAGCCTCTCCTTTTCTAGCTATCCTGCCACAGCATGCTTTTTATTCTGACTCAGAATCAAATGTGAGGGAAACCATATTTTAAGGCATGTTTGAGAGATGCTACAAGAAGGGAAATGTTTGGAGCTACTGGACGATCAAAGAGAAATTGATTGAAGAAACTAATATTTTCAATAGGGATGTGCCATATGGAAGAGGTAGACAAGAGAGCACCAGCAATATCTGCGGTTTGGAGATTCTTTAAAGACAATTAGAATGACAAAAGTAAGAGACTGTAAATTATGTTCTGACAAAATATCACGAGGAGAAAGGTAGTTCATACATCAGCAGCAAATTGATCACCAACAACTCCATCAGCAGCAACTTAATGAGCTCCAGCTTCATCAGTAGAGACATTTGGACCAGCAGAGTTTGATGTCTGCTCAGTGGATCAGGAGGATTGTACTCTGAGCCATGCTACATGCTGAGGATTTTCAGGACTCACACACTAGTGATGCTATATGCTAAACATGATGAAAGTGTTAGTTATTAACTGCGAGCTGGAGCATGTGCCTACAGTGCATGGAGCAGTGTGTAGATGGACACTAGTCTCTGCCCTCTGTGTACCGTTAAGCTGCTGGAGTAATGTAGCGTCCATGCAGAGGCTGCGTTTTGCAGCGATCCATAGCTTTCGCTTATTGTTTGCATATGGAGTATGAATTAGATTTTATGGCGGTTACGTACTTGTATCATTACTAGTTATCGGCAGGTAGCTAATAACATGTAGCTAAAGGTTAGTACTCCTACTTGTACTCGTCCTTTAAAAAGTGGTATCAGTGCATTCCCTGTTTGTAGTACTTAGTGTGTGTCATGCGTATTTACATGATTCTGAATGTTCCATATGAAAATATCCTGACGTAATCATTAACTGTAAGTAGGCTCAGTGAAACACTCAACAGCTCATAATGTTACTGGTCACTCTTGTGCTTTGACAGCATGTGGAGGCCGGGTTGAGCTCAATGATAATGATCCTCCAGGATACATTACTTCCCCGAACTACCCTCAGAATTACCTTTCAAACACGGACTGTGTCTGGGTGATCGTTGTACCAAATGGAGAAGCTGTACAAATTGATTTTGAAGACGAGTTCTACATCGAGCCTACACCAAGGTACTACCGCTGTCATTCACGATAATGCCCTTTGTTTATGGATTTTATGTTGCACATCTGTCACGAGTTCACCACAGTGACTGATGTGGTCTAATTTCTCATTCTGTCAATCGATTAATTACAGAAAATGTGCAATTTTTTTTAATCATGTTTTTCTACTGAAGATTGTAATGGATATTTATTCAGGGAAAACAGATTTATGACAACTCAACACAGACACTATATTTAAATTCAAAGACTATTTTATAATGTCCTTTTAGCTTTGTTTAAATTAAGTTTCTCTCCAAGATTAGCAAAATAACGTTTATTAATAAACATCTAACATAAGTCTGAGTTTTAAGAGTGCAGGTCCACCACTTGGAGATTTTGAATATTTTTAGAAAAAAAAAATTGTGAGAGAAAGACCAGTAGAAATTAAAATTTTACCTGTAAGCATTTCCTCAGCTTTAGCAGTTTGGTAGCTGCTGCCCAGCCAACATGGCAACCTGCCATTTTGCTTCAGAATTACTTCTGTGGTCATTAAATCTGCTCTACAAAGTAGCTAATGACTTTGACTTTCTCAATCAGCCTTCAGGTAACTTTTTAAAGTAAAACATTTTAATATTATTCCGTCTGTATTGTGCTGCGCCCATGTACGCTGCACATGGCTGCTCCAGTAAGAGAGGGAAAAAAACAGAACTAAACCAAACTGCCTTAATTATGATAATGAGTTAAATATTTCAAATCAATTAACTAAATGAATGCATTTTTTTTGACAGCACTACTAATTTCTTTACCAATCTTGTTTCATACTGTTTTTCTCAGTTGCATTTACGATTACTTGGAGGTGCGCGACGGTTCGACCACCAGCTCAGAGTTAATTTCCCGTCTCTGTGGAAACAGTCGACCTTCTACCCAACACTCCACAGGTTCTTCCATGCTGCTGAGGTTTCGGACTGACAGCAGTGCCACACACAAAGGATTCAAAGCAAAGTTCTCCATAGGTGAGCAAAAAGAAGATGAATGCAGTTCTTCAGGTGTTCTGTACTCTTGGTTGATAGAGAGCTCATTATTTCTCTATGCTCTGAATACACTCACCATCATTTCTTTTGAAGCTGCAACAAGTCTTGACTTGCTGTTCCCGACTCAAGGTTTTCAAAAACATTTCAAATTGAATTTTTGTTGTGTAACATGACATTTCTGATATTACTAATATTAATACTATGACTACCATTGCTGCTACTACCAGTGAGAGATTTGTGAAAAAACCAAAAGTGGGGGATATTTTCCCCAAATCAATAATAGTATTATCTTATATATTTTCTTTAATGATCCTACAGTTTTAAAAATATTGATATACTGTATTTCAACATGGTGGCACAGGCTCTGGAGCACACGCCTGCACTGGCTCCAGTGACGCTGGCTATTGTTTGTACTAGCATTCATTTATAACGTTTCTTTTGGGAAAACGAGGTAACACTCTCTTGTAGCTGATCATAAATGAACCAAAGCTTGAAAATAAAAATAAGCTTGTCATATCTTTGTGATCCAGTAAACGTTCGGACAATTTGAATCAGCTACAGTGGAAAACCACCTTTTTTCCTGCTCAGTGGGATCACCTCACTGGAGTTCACTTCTGATTTCCTGCTTGTTTGTTTTAGATTTAACTACTTTCTTAACCTCTCTGGGAACAGTGAACAAGATGTGCAACACAACAGCAGTGAAATAAATATCACCAATGACTCAACCTTCCCCCTGTATGTCTGATTCCTCCAGCGTCATGTGGAGGTACCTACGTGGGACAGAGTGGTGTGATTCACAGCCCTGGTTTTCCACAATCCAACTATCCTGATGGTTCAGTATGTGAATGGTACCTGGAGGCACCTGCAGGACACTACCTGACCATCAGCTATGCTAACTTTAGCCTGGAGAGCTCTGAAGAATGTTCCGCTGACTTTGTGGAAATTAAAGAATACAATGCTTCAGGTGAGAGAGCAAAATTATTTCTTAGTTTCACTGACAGTGTTATTTATGTAACTATTTCAAAAAGTAACACTATTACAGTTTTGTCTTTTCTTTACTATTGTTTTTTCCCTTTATATGAATGTGAAATTCTTTAGCTGCAAAGTTGAAGATTGTGAAGCATTAAATTAGTTTCCTTGGCTTAAATGAATTTTCCAGAAAGCTTTTTGACGCCGGTCTTGAAAACCACTTACAATGATGAAAAACCTTGATCAGCTATTAGCAAACTTACTGGATACGTTCGACCAAATCTTGTGGATGATGATGATGATGATGATGATGATGATGATGATATGTCTGAAGAGAACCTTTGGATGAGAAGATTGCCGCTTCTGTAAAAATAATTTTTTTGACCGTCTGTCCTGTTGTTGTGCGGCTAAACATGATGAAATGTCTGAGCTATTGATGTCACAGAGAGCTTCGTGTTCTGCTCTGTGTGCAGGGACTCCTCTGGGCAAACACTGTGGCAGCAGCCTTCCCACTCCTGTGGACACATCCGACAGTTTTGCCTACGTCAGATTTGTCAGTGATAACGTCACTAATGCAGCTGGTTTCAGGCTGTTATTTGAAGCCAGTGTGGAAGGTACACCATTTTTTTTTTTTAAATATTCTTTGAACTGATTCTATAGTTATATAGACTGTATTGCCAAAAGTATTTCCCCAGTTCGACCAATCATTGAATTCAGGTGTTCCAATCACTTCCACAGGTGTATAAAATCCAAGTACCTTAGCATGCAGACTGTTTCTACAGTCATTAGTGAAAGAATGTGACACTCAGGAGCTCAGGGAATTCCAGCGTGGTGCAGTGATAGGACGCCACCGGTGCAAGTCCAGCTGGGAAATGTTCTCAGTCAACTGTTAGCAGTACCATAACAAAGTGGAGGCGATTGGGATTAACAGCAACTCAGCCATAAAGTGGTGGGCCATGACATCACAGAGCAAAGTCTCATAGTGTGAAGAGGTGGCCAACTTCCTGCAGAGTCCATAACTACATACCTCCAAACTTCAGGAGATCTTCAGATTAACTCCAGGACAAACTTCAGGAGATCTTCAGATTAATTTCAGCACAGCAACACAATTTGGAAAACGCCATGCTCCCAACTCTGTTGGAGCACTTTGGAGTTATAACTTCCTGTTCCATCGTGACTGGACCAGATTACAAAGCAGGTCCATAAAGGCCTGGATGATCCAGTTTGAAATGGTCTAAACTTCCCATAAACAACTCTTGTGAAAAGCCTTCATGACGTGTTGAAGCTGTTATAGCTGCAGAGCTGGACCCATCATAACGAACCCTGTGGTTTAAACCAATCATGTTTTATTAAAATCCTTTTGGAAGCTCCTTTTCTTCGTTGACTAATCCTTTTTCTAGGATGCAGAGGTGTTTACATTCCACATTCCACATTCCACATTACAGTGCTGCAAATGAATGCATAATGAATTCCTGTCCATTGTGTTGAAAGTCTGATTCCAACTGAGGTTCCTTCACTGTGGTTTTGGTTGTTCAGGCTGCAGCAGAACCTATGAGCAGGAGTACGGTTACCTGAAGAGTCCTGGTTGGCCTGAAGCGTACCCCCACAACATGGACTGTGTCATAATTCTGAAAGCTCCACAGAACAGCTCCATCTCCTTCTTCTTCAACAGTTTTATTATGGAGAGCCACCAAGACTGTAAATTTGACTATCTGGAGGTAAAATCCACACACACATTCAGAGACATGCTCATTATTTCCTATCTGAAGTGCCTCTGTGTGTTTTTTTCAACATTCTACAAATACGAAGAGCATTAGATGCTAGATCTTAGATGTGTTGCACACAACACACACACACACACACACACACACACACACACACACACACACACACACACACCTTAATGTTGGTTATGTGCTTCTAAATTGATATATTTTTTGTTTGGTTCCTTCAATATCAACTGGTCTTACAATTTATCACATGGTACAATGTAGTATTTAGTAGTTCACAGTGCATTAGAATGCACCATTTAAGTTGTGTTAAATTGTTTTTTTAATTTTCTAGGGGAGGCCCC
>OMNM01022891.1:5142-16891 GCA_900302745.1 Parablennius parvicornis | reverse complement strand
TGTGTAACGGACACTTCCCCTTACACTGGCTGTCCTTGAGTCACTACTAGGACAAGCCCACTATTTTAGCAGTCCTTAGTGTTTTATTCTCATAACCTTTGGTATGTTGCTCCAGGCATCGATTTGATCTTTTTCCTTCAAGCACCTTGGCAGGTAGCTAATGCTGAGAACATCTGCCATGTAAAAGAAAAAAAGAAAAAAACAGAGGGAAAAACTCAATGTATTTCTGCAGGAAGCTATGCAAGCGGCACAGCGTGAATAAACTTAAGGCTTGGAGCAATTCTATAAGTGCTGAGAAAAGAGAGAAAAACAGAGAGGTTTATATGCGAGTGTGGGCAGAAGTTTGGCTCACAGCACTGAACTCCATACCCACCCACATCACTACCCAATCCCTCTGGTTGAGCTCATTTCCTGTTAACAACTTCTGCCCTGTGACCTCCTTACTCGGTGTGGCTGTAAAATCTGGAGAGAAAATATTGAGGAGTGGCAGAAAAGATAACAAGTGAACAAACTTTTCTGCATCTCCACTGAAGGCAGGCCCCTATTTTTAACAGGATGACTCGGCAACACAAAGAAATAAGAAAATTGTGGACCACTTCCAGTCTATGAGCAAAAAAAAAAAAAAACAAGAATTGGAGGATGCACAATATTAACGGTTCGATATCTCTCTTCGCCAACCTGAGGCCTTATCACGGAGAAAGTGAAGTCTCTACTGTAAAGGGTAATATAACTACCTTTTTCATGTGCAGTGGCAAATTTAAACAGTAACTACAATTCTAAAAAAAAAAAAAAAAACAATTCTCAGTTTCCGTGTCAATGTCTCATATTCAATCCCTTGGAACAAAACTATTAGAATCATCTTACTTTTTGGTGTTAGATGACACTTTTAGCCAGCAGAAAAAAGCCAAACTGAATGTGATCCATTTACACCCATTCCCCCCCCCATCAATTTTTTTTTTTTTATACGGCTTCATCAACCTCAGGGACGCAGCGTGCCTGAGCGAAAAATAGAGCACACCATGGTCAGGTCACCCGTCCATCACTGGAGGTGAGAGCGCTCACCACTTCACATCTGTGTCTGGTAGCCAATACTGAGAAGAAACCTGCTGGTGCATCCCTACAATCTACAAAATAAAGGCATGATCCGATATTCCACGGTATACAATGAGCTTTAAAAAAAAAATACCGTTAAAATGAAAAATAAAAATAATCAGTAATAGGAAGTGGAGCATGAAAAATAAAGGAAATTTACAAATAAACAACAGCGATCACAAGCTGCTTGTTGCCGTACCTCACAACACTGACAATTACCATTTGGTCCCTCCCCCTTCTCATTTGTGCTCCCCCAAATTCTTGCCAGTCAATGAACCAAGCCCATGTTTTGTCTTGTTTACGACGCACATGCACATGCACACGTCCTCCACTTGGCCTCTCCCTTTCCTCCTTGTGATTACCTCTGGCTTTGACCGCGGGCGAGCTGGGTGGCGTGTCGCTGTAGGCTGGGGAGAGGTAGAGGTAGCTGGCATTGACTCCTTGCTCAAAGTCAAACGGAGAGTGGTATTCCTCCAGCGGCTCCATATTCACGGCTGCTGCTGTTCAGAGCGACTCGCTCCCCCTCTGCCGCCGCCACTACCTACTAAGCAAATTGCTGATTGTCTGCATGTGATCCCGGCATGTGCTGGTTGTCCCTTGTCGACAGCTCGCTGGTCTTGACTGGTGGAGAAAGACACTCACTGTCCAGAAATGCGTACATGCACGAGGGAAGAAGAAGTTTTTGCACAAGCTTTTAGAGAGCTAACTCGTCAGCCTGAAACTAAATTTTCCCCATTTTCTGTCTCTGCGTTGAGATGACATGTTGGAAACTATCAGATCTTTCTTGGCTGTTAATAAGTTACCTGTTCCCTCAAGCAGCTGCTGCAGCTGCAGACACACTTACTCCTGCTTCCTCTCCACGGTAATCCCAAAGGTCAACTCCCAGTCCATCCTTCAAGCCACCGTTTATGCAATCAGTGATATTATCAGAAGCTAGCCGCAGCTAGCAGAGCTTGTGCTCCAGTTATATTGCGTGACGCTCCAGTTTCTATAGTTTCAGGTCCGCCTGCCAATTCTCATCTTCATTCGCTTTCCGCCATCTCGACTGTCATCCAAGGAGGAAATAAGAGAGGTCTCATTTGTGAGGGCCGGTCATGTGGTGTGTGTGTGTGTGTGTGTTGGGGGCGCATTAGATGAAAAGCATAATCTGCAGTGTCCCAGATTACAGCAAAGCACTAATCCAGGGTGGCCGGTCCAGCTTGAAGCAGCAGTAATGCTAGTCAGATAGAATGGAGGGGAGAGGGTGCCAGAGGCTACGCTATGCATTGTGTATGCATTTGAGAGAGAGTGCTGTGTGGAAAAAGAGAAGACACGAGGCACTGTGAGCGTTTATACTGTATATTCATCCCAGTAAAGTCACAAGACAGCACACCTACAGAACCAAAAGCTTCCATAAAGCAAAAAATCTGAGCTTAAATCAAAAACCTTTACCCCAATTTTGACAGTAGACTGTGTACAAAAAAAAAACAAAAAAACTTGTCTCCAGATTATTGGACGAAGAGGACATCAATAGGAGAAAATCAATGTACTAATTTCTTCAAATACAATCTTCAAATATCAAAACATATGCTGCAATAAAAGGCAGAGTAGTGAGCATGAAGTTTTCATTGTATGTGTGTGTGGTCTCTGGCTAAACATGCATATGAAGCTAATTGGTGGCTCTGAATGGTCCCTAGTTGTGTTTGCCCCGTGACGGACTTACAACCCGTGCAGTGTACCCTCCCTTTGTTGCTTACAATCACCATTTTTAGGTTGCAGTGAACCAGACTAGAATGTTTGCGTCACCCTCTCCAGGAAATGCCACACATTATGAGAGGACAAGCACTGTCCGAGAAGAACCGAAGCAAAGGGGGAACAAAGTTCACTTTAAATATATTTGCGGTGCTGCTCACTCACCTAAATGTAACAGCACCTCTCCAACAAATTATACTACATTATCATCTGAGGATGGAGTGATCTATTCTCAGGTGGTTTCTGTTTTTGCTGTGGAACCTCCGACATGGAGCAAGGTCAGTTCATTGGAGAAGAGAAAAGACCTTGCAGAGGCTGTAAAAAGGATTCCAGCTAAAGAGAAGATAGGTAGAGAGAAGACAACAACAATCACACATTGTAAGCATAATAAAACCTTTCAGTAAAAATAACTCCTCAATAAGCAGAAAAAGTAGAAAACTTCTAATAAAACTGCATCACTTAAAAGAAAACGGAAAATCCTTCACATTATTGTGAAGTGACAGTAAGCACAATAGTGCATTGAAAACAGTGAATTGCAATGCTGAGTATCATTAAAATTAAAACTAGTATCAAGCACTGATGAAAGCTTTGATAATGTAGACTGGAACATACTGCCTTATATTTGAGGAAGCAGCCTGAATACATAAACTTAGTTTAGAAAACAGCAGTGGGTAATAATCAATATATACTTTAGTCCAACTTTCAGGTCAGGCTCCAATGTAAACCTCTATTCACAAAGATCAGTTCGGAAATAGCCTGCATTCAGTGACGCATCACACCAGCAAACAAACATACAGTATGCTGCTGCTCAGTGGGTTGGCTCCCAATCCCCATCTCTAGTTCGATCCCCTATCATGGATTACCCAAATGTAAGACACTAACCCCTGTGAGGGGGGAGGCGCATCCGAACACACTTTGAGAAGCCGTGTTCTAGGTAAAATAATTTCTCTGAACTCTTCTGACCAGTGGATCCCCTCATTCTTGAGACACTGAATTCATGTGACACTCATTTACAAGAAGATGACAATTATGCGAAAAACTGGATAAATCATAGAGCAACGCAGTCATAAATTGGGCAACCCATTGCAGTGATGGTGTGATGCTTGGCATTTGAAATAATAACCAAAACAGACTAGGACACGAAAAACAAATCGAGCTGCCTGTTCCACTGTAAGCAGGCACAAACAGCCATTTTAAACTGGTTAATGAAGCACAGCGTGGGATCAATTAGCTTACTATTCAAGGCATACGCTGTCACATGATCGGTGTAAAACAAGAATCATGGGACGGGGATGATTGTGAAAGCACTGACTTGGCCCACCAGGTTCTCATGAGATGTCCATCATGGGAAAACAGTAAGAAAGGCAAGGACCGAGCCGACCTCAAGAGGAAATCCATAATGTACACATCTATGTAATCTATCAAACTCTGCAAACAGTTTGATAATGGCCTTCTGAGGAAAATGTCTGATGATTTGGGAAACACTGTTTACGGTTGCCTTGATAAATTATCATCTTTTTTTCAATCATAATGTTTCTGACTCTGATGTTCAGTTTCCTCTATAATGATAATCATCCCTTACAAGGTTTCTTGCTTCATGCCTCAACTGTCTCAGAGTGGCAATTCCACAGGATAATTTACAGAATGCAGTCAAAGTTAATCTGCAAAGTATAGCGCTTTTAAAGTATAGTATATCATAGACTGTGAATAATATAGAAAAACATGTAATTTTCTAATTTTACGTTCCAGTGAGATCTGATTTTTTTTTTTGGTTTGATAAGATCAATGATTTTGGCTTTGCAACAAAACCACCAAGTTGCAAAACAACTGAACTAAAAATGTATTTGAAACCAAATGACTAGTATGTGAGTAAACATGAAAAACTGTGGAAATTAGGACAAATTGTCAAACAGGTCTGGTTTCTGTGGTGAGGTGTAAACCGTTTTTGTCTGAAAAGAACACTTCATTTTCAGTTGGCGTATAAATAACAATACATTTCAGGTAAAGAGTTTGAACTTTATATATACACTGTGCTCCATTTGACAGAGACGCCTGAAGTTTCTCCCCTCAGTGTCATATAGGAAGATACCAAAGCTGCTAGACAGGTGAGAGCACAGCAGAGCCAAATCTCACAGCTTGATGAAACATTCTCCATAAAGCTGGACTGAAAGCAGAGGAAATTTATGGGCTCCCACATTTGTAATAAAAAAATACTTTTGCTTTTGTCATAATAATTCTCATGCTACGATCATCAAATTACACCATCAAATCTGCAGTAATAGGAAGCTGGGTTAACAATCGCATCTACACCAAACGGGTTTTGTGATCTCTACTCTTCTCTGCTGTGCAGATCAAGCAAAGTGCAGCAGCTCTGAAGCTAAAACACTAAACATCAGATACAACACATCATATTTTATTTAGCGTTTGTTCAGTACAAAGTAAATTCTGATACAAACAACGGGAGCTTCCCTTTAATCTTTGAGATGAAATGTGACATGAAACCAATTTAAATGCAAATATCTTTTGTAGTGCAGTTTTCTTGACCCTAAAGGGTTATTTCATGCCACACTTTTCATGAACTTTCAAAAACTTTTGCTGCAAGAGCAAGTCTGACAACAGCATGTCGTCCTCTAGCAAATCAAAAGTGGCAACTGCAAAGACATCCTTCCGTCTGCAAGAATAACAATGTCCTATATGCATTCTACGCACACACCACCAGTGCTTTCAGGAGATAAACATACATATTGCTAAAACTAAATAAACTAGCAGTTCTATGACATATAACTAAAAGGTGATGTCGACAGAATGTGGATGAGATCCAGCATTTTATCTCCTTGGAATATAGAAAACTATCATTGTTTTGTTGTTCTGTTCCTTGTGAGTAGTTGTAAATAGACGTACAAGGTAGCAGCAATCCTATTGTGTGATGAGAGGGGCTCTTGAAACTGACATAAAAATATCACATTATCTTAGGGTATTAACACCAAGAGCCATCAACAAACACAAGATCAATTTTTTTTAAGCTACAAAAAACTGCTCATCCTTCTTGGACAGATGAAAATTGCAAACTCAATGTCATTTTTCAAATGATTGTACTATACATTTCAAAGCTCGGACAATATCCAGACAATCAGTTATTTAATCACCCTGATGTCTGATAAGGATGAAATCATACCTCAGAGCGAGATGTAAAACCAATATCTTCTTTATCTGTCTCTTATTTTCTCAAGCATGTGACAAAATGCTGATATTGAGACACAGAATTCATGAATTTGTTGTGGCAATATTGATGCATAAAACCATATGAGAGCAATTTTTTGTGAAAATATGATTTTGTTCTGCTAAATTCATTTCTGTCTTGAACAAATGATCTGAACGTCACTAGAGGGGATGTTGTCTGTGAGAGACTTCCTCCAATAACTAAAAGCACTCAGTCCTGCCTCATAGAAATCTAATAAGGCAAAAAACATTGGCCACTGCTCACGATCAATCTTATTAGTGAAGCAAATTGGAAAAACAAGATGGACTTTGCCATTTTTCAACCGATTTGACGCAGGGCCAAAGGTTCCTGCCCAAGAAGTGAAAGGCAGTAAAAACAGACACTATCCAAACTACAGCCAAAGGCGGTGGAAAAAGACAGAACAGATGTAAGAGCAAAAAAAACTAATTTCAGTTTGAACGCAGAACAACAGTCCTGTGTGAGAAACCTTTTCACTCCATGGCCTCTTAAGCATTGTACTAAGAGTACTGGAAATTCCACCACATGTAGATATTTAACATCATCTTTCCAGTTTGAACAAATGCTGATAAATTTATCAATTTACCCGCAAAAAAAAAAACATAACACAGCCAATACTGTGTGCTGGTCCCCAGAGGCTCCCTCACATACCAGCCACATAACCAAAAATAATAACTACAAGCAAAAACAACACTCATATGATCTGGACTCACTAATGGAGAAACTTCATGTAGAGGCTGAAAAGAATAAACTTGTTATCAAGAAGGTCATCGACATACAGGCGCACAACCAATTGAGTGCATTCGATATGAAGAGACATCTGCTTCAACTTAAACAAAGCTCACTCCTCTTTTTTGTGCAATTCCTACATTGAAAAACTGACAGAGGGATGCAGAAATAGACCATAAAATATCATTAAAATTCAATCGTGAAATAATGTGAAAGAAAGATAAATTAAATAGACGTTTTTGATGTGAAACACTGATGACTGAAGGCCGGAATGCAACAATGTAACACTGGCAAGGTGAGCAATTGATGAGGATGCTGGTATATATGGTGGCAGGATGCAGCTGCCATGGATACCAGCATACAAATGTGACACTGAAATGAACTCTGCAGTCTGTTGCCATGGCAGTGGAACTATAAAAAAAGAGAACACTATACTTCCTATGATTGAATATAATACAATAAAAGGTAAAACTGTGACTTTTGTTGACTACAATGCAGGTAAATACCTCCACAAAACTACAGAAAAAAAAAGAATTTCAACACTTCAGTAAACTTTCCTTATCATGTGATCCATGTATATGTATTCCAAACAGCAATTACTTTCTGCAAGACGAATGCTACAAAGCACAAGTAGCTGTGTGCAATTACCTCATATTGTTATTGTTTCATGAAGTATGGCTTTCAAAAAGGAAGATTTATTTGAATATATATAATGGAGTGGAGGCAGCTCTTCTGGTTATTGGAGACGCCATTCTGAAATGAATGAAATGCTAATTATTAACCAGTATTAGGTTCTGACTGCTGAAACACTGACAGAGCCCTCAACATGTTGACTTGTTCACTTTCATGATATGAAAAAAAGATGTTGCAGACATCAAAAAATTACTTCTTTGAAACCTGAGGGACGTTGTTTGTTGAACAGAAATTAGGTCAAAATGTCTTTTACTGAACACACCCTTGAGGTAAACAAATACACCAAACACTTGCTTCTTTCCAAATTTTGGTGTGCGCCAAAGCTGTGGTGTGTTTTTGATGAACTGAGTTAAAAATACAAGTCTGAATGTTGTACACTTAAAATTTAGTGAGAACAAAAACATTTGTGTCTACGAAGAGGAGTGAGACAGCAGACAAGTACCTGGGAGGGAAAGAAGGAGACAGTAGAAGAAGACCTGGGGGAAGAGAGGAAGTAGGAATGACAGGTATGGCAGGATTTATTCATAGCATACCTGGAACTTATTGCACACACAGCTATGCGTGATTTGGCAGTGTGAAACCCTTATGCCCCGACTTTGAAACAGAATAAAGTGTGCAATTGTCAGATAACACTAAATATAGCACTTGATATTCATAGAAAAGTCTGGAACTGATAGAAGACACTGCCACCTGACTGAAGCTCCTGAATCAGCGTAATTTACAGGACGTAATTGTTGTCAAACGGGTGTAGCCTGTACAGGTACAACACGTTTTCCTCGTGAATTTTTAACAGCACGCCAAACTTTTTTTGTTTTCTTTCTCAAACCCAAACCAAAAAACTTCCTTGTTAGTGTATTGAACTGAAGCAACTCGGCGCTCATTTAAATGATGAAACACGCGTCTTGTTGTTTTGTACTTCCGTATCTTTACTTTTAATTGAACGATGACATAGAGTTCAATTAATGTCTCAGATCGATTTATTTTCTTCCTAAAGTATCTGTGTTGTTATCTCTGTCTAGATTTGCGCAAAAGTGACCTCTTTCAAACTTTAAAAGTAGCATATGTTTCCCAGCGGACTTTCAGTGGCGCAAAGTTTTCAGCTTCGCTTACTTTATTGTGAAGAAAAGTATTAAAAGAACAACGCAACAACATCGGAGCTCTGACACACTCGAGTAAGTCATTTACCTCTCTGTGCATCCTCCATGGCGGGGCCGATCGTTGTTTGCAGAGCTTTTATGTCCAGGGTCTGCAGGTTGTTCACTTTTCTCTGATCTTCCTGTTCTCTCTTCTTCTTGTGCGGTTGCCGGGCAGCGCGACGTGCTGGGCGTGGCTCCGTGTGACGTCATCACGCACCAGTGTAAACACAGGCGAGCACGTGGATCCAGTTTGACGGCATCAACAGGACTCAAAAGACACGTCATTATTTGATTATTATTTGATATGTATTAACATTTATAATACATAATTAAAAACTGTTTCGATTTTACTTTCACTGTCCTTTGTTTTGTGACTATATCTATTTCAGTACAAAGGCATTTAAAGTGTGAGGAGGTGTTCATCAGGGGTGACACCAAAGACTTTCAAAGGAGGTGTTTACAGCTAACATTTACATTGCATTTGAATGTAGATATTTCTCTCAAAAGACTCAACATGTTGATTTCCTAAACGCTGCCAGCAGATTCTGAAAGTAACTACCCTCTTCTATCATCACGTCTACAAAAAAATAAACTTCATTCACTGTCCACTGTCAGTTTCACATTGCTCTTGTTGCTCCTGAAACATTAATATTAAATACATACCCAGCATTTTCTTTGTTCAATGGAATTCACATTTCATTGTTCTAAAGTATGTGATTTGTTCAAAGTTACTATTAATAGGTCAAATTTGGAGTCTTATGTGGAGAGAAATACTTTGAAAAGCTTTGAAATATCACCTTGAAATCTTGTCTCTGCAATGTCTTTATATGGATATTTTCTTTTAGTTTTTCTTTTGTTTTCTTATTTCAAGTTTCCCCATGTTGAGATTTGTAAATAATGTGATATGTTATTTTGGTTGAAGTTAAACATCCAAAACTCTGTAGCATGTGACATGCTATAGTAAAGACATGCATGCAAGCACTAAAGATTCACAATGTAAGTTAAAATGGATTTTCAAATGGATGAGAGTTAAAATCCTGGCGTGCAAAAAAAACATGTTGACTCGGTGTTGAAATGTTTATACAATCACAAGGACTTCCCTAAGGCTATATCAGCTATTATCATTTAAGCAGTCGCCTCATATAAATTTGTTCTATTTGTTGCCCTGCATGTTACATTGTAAAAAATAAAATATGTATGCCTTCAATGGGTGTGTACATTTATCCTTAATTTATGTCTTATTTGGGCTGTATACATTTGTGCAGACAAGTATGGTTTTGCAAAGTTCAAGTCAGACTTTTCTATGTGGAATATAAATTCCACAGTATATTCATATTTCAGACTCATTGATTAATTTAGCACAATAATGCTTAGAGAACAACCTTCAAAATAAAAGACTAGAACTGAGAAGGTGAACTGAAAAATAGCTTAAAGAAAATCCTTAATTGCATTATATATTTATGCATGTATATTTCAAATATTGTATCATATGTATTCAGTGTGGGTTTGTTTACAATTATGTCCTGCTTACTTTAAGAAATTCACGTTTTAGTCCATTACTAATATCAAGTTAATTTTAAGTGCTCATCAGAGCCGGGTAGAATAAACAGACACACTAATTGTACACAACTTGTTTGAACACCCCTTTGGGAATTTACCCATTACAGCTAGATATACAATCCTCCCCCATATTGTAATCGAAACCTGGGTCAAATCCTCTTCTTGTTCACACGCTGTGTGCAAAGCCCTTAATTGGACAGCTCTGAAACTATACACCCAACTATGTCAAGCGTCACACTCAAAACACACAAGACGCTCATAGGATAGAGTGCCACCTGCTGGTTTTAATTCTAACCACAGGAAACAGAAAAAAAGACTTGGCAGATGGTTTAAGCGAGAAAGATGTCACTGTGAGCATTAACAACTCATTTGTTCCTGCAAAAAAAAAAACAAAAAAAAACTACAATTTGTGGTAAAGTACGTGCACTTTGAGATAGGGGTCTTTTTCAATGGGTGGTCTGGAAGTATAAATTTCATATTTCGATTTACCTGGAAAACTTTTTAAAGGTCATTAAAAGACTCAGGCAAGAGCAATCATACTTATAAATCGCCGATTTAAAATCAGTCACAGACGTTAAGTTATTATATCGAGTTCTTAACAATCATCGACTAATTTAATTGTAACGTATCTTGGGATGTCACTTCAAAATGGCATAACATAACAGATTTTAAATGTGTAAGAGATGTTACACCTCAAAATATATATGTATGTAATTAAATGTTGGATAAATGTAATAGCGTCTGGTGAAGTAAAGTTTGAATGTCACATAACCCTCCAGGTCCGCTTCACGGTTGTCTGCAGACATATTGTAGTTTCATTCTGGTTACCCCGCTTGGCAGGAGGTGGCACAAAAGTCGACATTAATAGACCGAGAGAACAAGCTGAGTGAACAGATGAAAAGCATGCGGAAAAAGGGTGCAGCACTTGCACACAAAGCCCCCTCGCTGATCCAGCGGCACCCCCATCTTCCTTTAAAAGCCGCCCCCTCCCTCCGCGGCCCCCCTTTCCCCGCTCGAGGTGCATTGTGGGGAGGAAAGTCGTTGCCATTCGACCTCTGCGGGGCCTGCGCGGACGCAGCGAGAACCCTCAAATTCATTATGCCTCTAAAACCTTTATTTATTTCCGCATAACCTACATACTCTCACCGGGAGGGCCAGGCGGAGAAAACACAGCGACGACGGTCCATCTCTTTCGGAGGATACAGCGCCCACAAGTACACAATTCTCGTGTCGGTGGAAGATACAGTTGAGAAAGTGAAGATTCGGAGAGATATATTGAGGAAAAATGTCCGGTGAGAGAAACCGCAGGTCGTTGGCTTTCCGAGGCGGTGGATTAGCTGGGTTAACGGGCTCCAGCGGCATCGGCGGGGGGAACTGTAACAGCTGGGAGGCCCCGGCCTGTCAAGACCGACATTTTAACGGGAACAGGCCGGATCAAGAGGAGGACAGGGATCTGGGGGCGAGGGGACCGTCGCAGAAGAGAGGAGTGGAGGGCGCTGGGTCTGTCAGCGACAGCACGGAACCCGAGGCGGAGGAAGAAGAGGACCCGGAAGGGGGCAGCTGGGCAGCC
>OMNM01022883.1:5934-16958 GCA_900302745.1 Parablennius parvicornis | reverse complement strand
CTCTGATGCTGCACACAGGATCTCACAATGTGAGCTGATAGAATTTCATAGATTTTCATATTATAATTTTTGTTATTGACCAATGAGCAGTCTAATTGGAAATATATTATCTCTCACCACTTTTCACATGTAAAGGAGAAACAGTACTCAGGGACTCACTCTGGGGATCTATTGCCGCATCACTCTCAGGATTCAGTTCATCTCTATTTACTGGGTGTTTAGCAGACCAATCCCACGGAACTAAACCCTTATAAATGGCCTTGAAAGGCTCCATAAATCACAGCTGCTCATTACCACTCTACTTCGTTCTCCTTTAACAGCGTGTGAAATGTTAGGACAGCCGCTGTTTCGTTGCTCAAAATAAAACCTCCCTGCTGAAGGTCAAGATGTCTCAGGTCAGAATGATGACAGAGAGACACAGTGATGTTATAGTTTCACCTCCATCCACAGCGTTTAGCTCGCTGATTCAGAGCCTTCGCCGCAGATGATGACCTGTGGTCATCCATGGAGCGTTAAGCTGAGTAATACCACACCAGACGACAGGAAGCAGGGAACATCACGTCTGCCGTTGCATCATTTTCAAGGTGTGATAAAACACACGCTTAAGAGTCAGGTCACACATCAGAGGTGATAAACCACATGCAGGAAAAACCCACCGTATGATACGTTTGTGCTTTGTGAGGTGGAGAGGCGTGGTACTATATCCTTCATTCACAGGCTCATGCAGAATGCCAGTGGGTGCTTGAGGGGAGGAGGAGGAGGAGGAGGAAGAGGAAGAGGAGGCAGAAAATAAAAGAAAGGAATAAAGCTCACAGGGTGAGTAACCATCATATGATCAGCAGTTGCCATGGCAACTGATCCCAGCAGCCAGCCCTTGGAAAGTGAGTCACATGAGTGAATTGAAGGAGACAGGAGGCATACTGTGCACGCATGTTGTCAGTTGCTGCAGTGTGTGTGTATCTGTGTGTGTTTGAGTGTGTGTGTGTGTGTGAGAGAGAGAGAGGGAGAGAGAGAGAGAGAGAGAGGGAGGGAGAGTGGAGGTGTGATTTAGACGTCCGTGATTGAAGCAGTAGTTTACTAGAGGGAATTCACACTTGCAGCAGAGTCAGGATGAGGATGCCCTTCGTGCTTAACGTTACCAATCTCACATTCACATGTGATTCAGCACCTTCACCGTGAATAACTGACATATAATGAGCAAGTCATGTCGTCAATCATTTTTATCAGAGGAGCATCAGCATGCCCCTCCTGCAGGATCCTACAAAGTCTGGCATATTTGTTGTACACCTTTAAAAATATTCTACTCTGTCTGTGCCCTTGTTTTGCTCACACCTTTTGAAAACTCACTGCTGCCAGCAGGAGGATGTTGCCTTGAGTTACTTAGTGAAACACAAATACCTGGCACGTGCCTCCATAGTGATTCACATCCTTGTCATCAGCTGGATAAACATTCAAAACAAGAAAAGAAAAAGGACACGCAGACCTGCCTGTCGGTCCTGTTCGGTGCAAATAAAAAGATCACCCAGTGAGACAGGAGTGAGGAAAAAAAAAAAAAAACACATGGAGTGCACAGAGCCAAAGGCAGAATAAATTGCTGGTGTCAGTGAGAAAAATGACTGTGCCACAAATTATCTGCACTGGAGAATTATGGCCATTCAGAACCATCGTGTCACACCTATTTTACTTCACAACACTGTGGGGGAAATAAAGAATTGAGATGTCTCTTATGTACTAACAAGCTCGCCTCTATGCCACAATATGTAATAATGATATTAATGGCAAGGCATGCCTATTACTGATCATTGATAAGAGAAAAACTGACCACTGTCACTCTTCCATATAGACCCCATGTCTACACTTCCAGCTCTTTCATCATGTGGAATACAGTTTGCTCCACTTAGTGACATTTAGGGGACTCATGCAGTTTGTCATCATGTCCTAGCTTTATCTATATTCTGCATGTTCCATATGCTTTGTGTCCTTATATTTATCCGAGGAGGTTGGTTCCTCAGTCCTCTGTGCATACTGATCTCTCCAAATTATCCAAAATGTGTCTTAACTTCATCTGTAACAAACTCTCTGCACCATCCTGGAACTCAGTGAATTCCTTCAACCACCTCTCTAGGATTTCTTCAACAATAATATTACTGATATTGATAATAATACCTTTTCCGCCAGGGATACACATGTATGTACACATCAACTCATCTGTCTCCATGTGTAGAACATCTTAATATTTATCTAGGGACCACTGCAGATGTTTTTGTATCAGGTGCTGACGTGAGCACAGCCGGATGAGTCAAACCTGCGTCAGACTTCGTCGTGACTTACCATAGTAATTTCTATTCGCCCTATGAGGGGCTGATTTATCCCACAACTCAGCCAAAAACCACGTGGAAAAACCCAGTGGTGGGAGCGGGCACTGTGCAGAGCAGCAGACCTGAAGCTGAACGACTGGTTCAGTAAATTGATTCCGGGCTGATGTGATTACAGAAGCCAAACTTGTGGCAGGCGTCGTGCTCCTGCGTCAGACTTTACGCACCATGCGCCCCGAGTGACTGGAAGCGCCGTTGTTTCGCGTCTCTCTTTGCGCGCAGAGATGTTGCGTACGGAAACGGTGCTCGAATGAAGACGGTGGATGTATGTTGAAATAAACCTGTTCTGCACGCCAAATCAGGTAGGAATTTCATTCTTGGAACCATGTTTACGTTCGATTTGCGCTGTCATTTTTTTCTTTTCTTTCGTTAATCGTTTCGCATCCTGGCGAAACATTTCGAGGATTAACTTGACATGAATCGATGCGAAGAGAGAAATGTCCCCCCTCATCCCCTGACAGATGAGCATCTCTCCGCAGCGCTGACGGCGAGCGTCGCTAATTAAATACTCCGACGCGCCATGCGTGTCTCAATTCGTCTCAAATAGGAGAAATTACGCAGGGACAGCCCCATAATCTGACGACTTGTTTCGGCCTCGTTTTCACCTTATGAGGCGATTGGTTTGACCTTGACAAGGCACCAGAGGTTATATCCACGCAGGGAGTAAGTCCCGGAGCATCGGTGTGTGTATAGTGTGTGGGACCGATGTGAAGCACCCAAACACCACCCAGCAGGTGCGGTTCTGTCCCTGTCACCATCACTTTGGTGCATCAGGATCAAATCAAATGTGATGGTTATTTGTTACTGTACGCATCATCCACACACTGACCAGCGTTTGTATGTGGATGGCTGCCTGAGTGGCAGTTTACACCACCTCCAGCTTTCCTTCACATTCTGTCTGTCTCTCCAGCTCTGCCAACATGCAGCTCCATGTTATTTTACATAAGTCCTTCGGGGATATCATGTCCGTCCATTTGAGATGGTGAGAGGAGAGATAGGCAACCATTGATGCTGCAGGGAATGGATTTCAATTTTGCAGAAGGAGGTATTGCTTAGCAACCACCACGAGATAAAAGTGCAGCATGTCTTTGTAGAGAAACCTGCTGTTACATCATCCAACCAAACTGACTGTAGAGAGTCAGGAGTACAGGTCCAGGAAGGAGAAGCAGGACCAATTTGCACCTTCATCAACATGTTCTGCCTCCTAAACAATCCAGATTTCACATATTTCTCATTGTCTACATGTCCATGCATCCTGTAAAAAATAAGAAATCAAATAACCCACACATTTTCTTGTTTGGCCATCAGCTGTTGAGTCACAGTGTCTTGCACTGTAAACCCATGCCATTTCTGTAATATGCCATCTGTGACTGCACATTCTGTGAATCTCTGACATTTGCTGGTGCAACGCCACAACAAGAGCGAAAACTTTCACTGCACACAATTAAGAAGGTTAGAGCCTGCGTTTTTTGGTATTTAACAGGCGTTGTAATTGGGACGGTTTGTTACTAAGTATATCAACATTGGCACAAAAAAGTAGGGCGACAAAACTTTGTGTGGAACACATCGCTTTCAACCCCCAAAACATCAGTTTGGACAAAAACAAAACAAAAACAAAGAAAGAAACTCACTCTTGTTTGCAAACATGCACATGATTGCCTAATCACACCCCATTCAGAAAGTGTTGTCTGATGATTCAGTGCTGTGGAGCAGCAGACTATGTGGGAAAAAGGTCAGGCCTGGACTGGGATCAGTGTCGGGCTCTCAGCCTCCAAGCTGCTGTGTGTCGTGACTGCAGGCTCGTTGAGGAATTTGATGTGCGTGCTACTGGTTCGGTCCTCCGATGGGATTTAGAGTCTGGCTGGCTGGCAGCCCCCCATTAAGAAGTGGCTGAGAACACAAAGCCTGCTGAGATTTCAGACGGCTGCTTCTGTGTGCAGATTAGACGCCTCGTCATCAGATCAAACCCCTTCGACTCCTCTGCTCTGTCCTTCAGCTGTCAGGGTGAAAAGTTAGATGTCACCCGTCTCACACCGCAAGGAAAGAAGCCCTGAGAGTCTGGTTCACATGTTTTATAGCTGCTCGGTTTCACACGAAGCTGAAAATGTCCGCATCAATCTTTGTTACAAGCTGACCTTTAATTAGGGAATGTTCAATGAATACTAATGTTCTCACCGTGTTTCCATTAAACCTCAAACACCAGTTCTCACCACTCTTTTACTGAGACATCGTAATAGTTCACATTATTCAGCTCTTCAACACTTCTTCTATGGTCTCGTTGGATAAAAATTGTTTTATTGAGAGTTTGTTGCCCCAAATCCAGCTTCTCCATGATTTTCCTCTATTTGAATATTAAATCGTATAAAATGCATTCAGAATCTGCTGTGTCTGTGTGAGCTGGACACAACCCCCGATGACACTATATAGGGTTTCATTTCTGATTCACTCCTTGGAGCAACACAATTTTTAAAAAGTGAAACAAGCCAGGGAGAGAGATGACAAACTTTGTTCACTTCTGGGGCGTCATTCCAGGTATGGGGACGATTATTACTTTTGGAAAACCATCAGAAAGTGAATTGTGCTTAATATAATTCCTTTAAATGACAGCTATACATCAGAATCCTGCTACAAATTTTAAAAAAGCTTCTTATTGGTTGAGCTTTGCAAATCCTGAAAAATGTGCTGCATAATGTCACATGAGGCTCTGCAACTGCACAATTCGAAACAGAAAAATAAAACCTTGCATGTGGAGTTTACCAGACCTCTGTAACAAATCTCCATTTGTGCTTAAGGTTTACATCTTGAGGCCACGTCAGCTGTTACTATGGTTGGAACCACAGAAAACGCAACTTTTTGAAAAGACTCGGCCTCTGTTTCTATGTAGACAGCCTAAATCTCTGAGTGACAGCGAATTATTTGTATTGTGGGTAAAATAGAAGCCAGGCTTTATGGACAGAAATAATTAAAATAGGTTGCTCCGTATATTTTGATATTAGGCAAATCAATCTCACCGGGTTGCACAGAGATGTTTACAGTGTTTTTTCAGTCAGTTCTGCTGCATCCAGTCACAAAGCAGATCGACACGGCTTCGCTCTATGGGAGGCCTGACGCACACTTTTATCATTTTTAGCACATTTTTTTTGCTGAAGGCCTCTGAAAAGTTACAAACCAAACAGATTAGTGTCTCAGTCTGTAGACAAGATGTCACATCTGTGCGATAAGAAAGAAATACAGTAATAACTGATGAAGTTGGTGCTTAGAGGCGTTGGTTTCATTGCAGTGGACTCGCCTCAGAGCAGTAGTCACACAGGCTGTTCATGCTATTCACATGACTCAACTTTAGTATAATGAGCTCTGCTGTGAAGTGGTGATTCAATCTGTGTCTCCTTCACCGTAATGAAGAGGATTACTGAAATACCTCATGGCTCGAACGTGCTGCTGTTTTGTTGTTTTCATATAGTCTCCTGAACCGTTTGCCCGTCATGTCATAGAAGATTTCTTGGATTAAATCCTGAGTGTCAGTTTACAATAAATAACTACATTTAAAAAAGGGAGAAAAATCAAGAGAACTTGTTTGCAGAATTAAAAAACTATATATATGTTGTAAATTAAGCTCTAACTTTATTTTTAATTCTTTATAGAAGACTAAGAAATTGAAAATTCGAATTATGTATTTCAATAATTCAAGATACACATCTGATTGTTTAGTTATTTTTGCTTATTGTTTTTTTTTTCATTTGTCATCTATTTATCCTGTGCATTGAAAACAACTGAAAACATCATCTCTGGCTTGTTTCCAATCACTACCAACATTATCATGCTAGAATGTAAAATATTGTCAGTCATTATCTTGTTTTTATACTACTGTCACAGTTCTTATTGTTTATAATACTTTATTATTACTTTTGCCAAAGAAAGTCGGGTGACCAGTGAAGTTGGCAGAGAAGGTTATGGTTTCATCTCCATAAATTTATTTATTTATCTATTTATCTATTGGTTTGTATGTATTTATTTGACCAACCTTTCACAAAAACTACTCACTTGAATTGCATGAAATCTTCAGGGTTGTTCTGTTATCATCCAAAGACCAATTAGATTAGATGTTGGAATGTTACCGGCTAACTGTTTCCACATAAATCTAAAAAAAATTGTGGAAGGGAGAGGCACCTCATGAAAGGAGATCAAACCAATATGGCGTTGGAGAAGGTCTGTGTTCTACCAAGTGATGTTCTAGTTACTGTTTGTATTACTTTGCTACTCTTATTACAGTCCATTTGCTGCTACAACAATACCAATTCGGGCATTGTAGAACAAAAGAAAATGATTAACTAGTCTTGTCTTGTCTTGTCTCGCTAACTGCCAAATGATGATTGAGCCTGTTGGAGGTGACGATAGATAATTAAAAGCTCAATAACACTCTGCCTATCCTGCATCCACATGTCCTGTCCCTCTGCTTCCACAGATTTAAAGAAAAGCACAGTTTCTTTCCTTCCAAGCTTCTTCCTGATCTCTCCGTCCAGCTTCCCCTCACCGGCATCGACTTCTCCCCCCTGACGGAGCTCCTGTGTCGCAGCCATGCCAAAGAACACCAAGGTGACCCAGCGGGAGCACAGCAACGAGCCGGTCACCGAGTCGGTGGCCGACCTGCTGTCCCTCGAGCACCCCATGGACTATAAGAGCAGTCAGATGAGCATGGGCCTGAGTCCGGGCTCCACCGCTCCGGTCAAGGCGCTGCTCCCTTCTCCTGACCCGGACGCTGAAGATGGCCGACCGGCGTGGAACAACAAGCTGGAGTACATCCTGGCCCAGGTGGGCTTCTCCGTGGGGCTCGGCAACGTCTGGAGGTTTCCTTATCTGTGCCAGAAAAATGGTGGCGGTAGGTGGACGATTGTCTGGAGATCAAATGTGTTCGTGTTTGCAGATTATTTTTGTACATCCGATGCGCACGTTTGTGTGTGAGCAAAGTGCATGTCGGGTTTGGATGTCAGCTGCTAATTGAGCCCCCACGGTGAACATGTGCACCCTCAGAGTGCTGACAAGGAAAAACCCCAAACCCTAATATGACACAAGGCTGCCAATGTCGATTTTTTTTTTTTTTAAACCCCATTTGCAAGTTTTCAAATAAAACTTTTTTTGATTTTTGGGGGTCTGTTTACACAACAACGGTGCTTAGAGCCACTGAAAACGCACCTTTGTGAGACTTTAGTTCCCGAGGTGGAACTTTCTGTTGAGCAAAATCGTAACTGTCTGTAAATGCTCAGGCTCCGTCTCCATGTGGACAGTAGAAACGTTGCGACTCTGGAGTAAATAGCTCTTCTGCACGTGGGCGAGTAGGTGGACAGTACTGTAATATCAAGTGTCATGCAGCCATCGACCAAAAGGAAAGACTGAAACTCTGAATAACATCTGACAAACTGTTGATGCTTTAGTAACCAATATGTGAGTAGAATTTAATTCTACACAGGGCCTTTCTATACTAAACGCTAATATTTAACTCATATACAAAGAGATATTCACTATCTAACGTGTTCGCCTCCTTGTTTTGTTGTTTAAGTTTGATTCCTACAGAAAATCTATTTGGCTGTAGATTCCATTAGAGCCCTTATCTTATCTTCATGTTTGTGTCAATGCAGTTCTGACCAGTTGCAATGATCATGGTACTAAAACCATATGAAGAGCTGTCAAAGCCGGTTTCTCATCAGAGCTGATGATTTTAATCTCTGAACTGAAATATTTCTGCACAACTCTGCACACATTCTAATCCTTGAAGTTGAGAGCAGCAGATGCCTTCATGGCTCAGCCTCAGCAGTATGACTGTTGTCTTAAGGAGAAATAACTTCTGTTTTGGTAAAGTAATCCTGTTAGAAGTTGGATATTTCTCATGAAAAATGTTCACACTTGATATAAACTGCTGCTCAGATCAGATTATTAGATTAGGAATAGGTAGATAGATACTCACTCTTAACCTACATTCTGGTCGTATGAACATGTAGCTCTTTTTTTTTGTAATGAAAGCTGTTGAGATCTGAAATGCCGTCTTCATCACAAAACTTTTCAACGTCTCAACTCTCAGTGGTTGCAAACACACAGAGTTAATCCAGAAAACCAGACAGGAATAGATCAGTAAACAATGAAGCAGTACAAGACAGTGAGTGATTCTTTATCTTTTTCCCTGGATCTCCCTCAGATTAGAAAGCAGAGAAACTGCTACTTCACATGCACACCATGAGTGCGGTAACTAGTTTTTCTGCCCATGCTCAGTAGATGGACACTAAGAACAATGTTTTCCCAACAATGAATCCCTGTCCATATTCTCCTAGGACTTGGTAGTTTTATTTTGAAATTTTATAGTTGACAGTCACCATAATAACAATCCAACTTGGTCATCTGTCCACTAGAATGTCCGTGTTCTGTCACTGTCATTGTTTATAACGTATTGTTCTCTGTTACATGTGAACAGCACCCACTATTGGCACAACATGAAAACGACCACATTTTTGGTGTTTCTGACGTTACCGTATAAACAGACATCTTTTTCAAAATGGCTCAGAACTTTACTGAAATGAAAAGGCGAAATGAAAAAACGGAATCAGCTGAAACGTCGTCGCGTAAACGAGGCCTCAGTAAATACCAGCCTCAGCATTACACACACACACACACACGAAGCTGGACGTAGATTAAAATCTCAACAATATCACGAAGTAGGATGACAAAGCACAACAACATAGCCACCCACGAGCAGCGTCTTCACCTCTGTACTGCCAATGTTTAACCTTTTCCCAGTGAGTTTAAATTGACTCTCGGCCTCATTTACAGTGTTTCGTTGTTTGTCTGGTTATGAACCCTTTTTTTGCGGTATTGTGATCGTCTCCGGGCGGATAAGTCAGACACAGCGTAAAAGAAAAGAAAAGCATGGATGGAAGCTGGAGGAGTGCCGCAGTCTGTTGTTATGAAGCTGCGGATGAAGGACGCGGTTCTCCTCCAGGAAGCCGAGCTGCTGTGAGCTGACTAGTAATTCAAGAATTTGCACAAACTCGACACGTTGGATAACAGGTCGATAGTTGATATGGCGGCAGGTGTCTGCACAAAAGAAAATCATTATGCACACCTCCGACCAATCTTCTTTTTGTCTTCTCATATTGCGCCTGACGTGCTCCAGATCAGAAGAGTCAACGCGACGATCTTTCTTTTCTCTGAAAATGATGGAAAAGTTTAAAATAAACCATGAGATCCTCCAGTTAAGCCATTCTTTGCTTTTGAAGCAGTTTTTTTTTTTTTTTTTTTTTATTTTGTTTTCTGAAGGGTTTATCTGTTTAGTATTATGATTTACTGGTATTATGATGAGATGAGGGGGTGGCGATGACTAAGATGGAGGAAGAGGAAGAGTAAATACTGATTTCCTGTGCTTTCAGACGTTGGAGCCTGGCGTGGGAGGCGTGTGTAAAGAGGGGATTTTGAAATGTGCGATAACAAAGCTGAATTTGTGTACATTTGCACATTTTAATCACAGTGTGTGAATATATTTGCGCACAATAATGAGTGTGTATCCCCCATTGAATCTGCACTCAGTGGGAGGTGCTGCTTTGTCTCGTCTGGACTCGTCCGAGAGATTAGGACAAACTGTTTTTCTGTCACTGCTACATTATTTGCCATCATCTGCCTGTTTTTGGATCGTTTCTAAGTGACGTTAATGCTGATTTTTTCTTTTTTAATCCTCTCATTACAAGGATGAAAGTCATGCTTACATGCTTCTCCACACAAGATTATCCTGTTTTACAATTATAACTTGGGTTTCTTATATTGATTGCGTTTCTCTGCAAATCTACTGTCACATTTATCTTCACTCTTTAATCCAGAATAGGTATCAACTAAACTAATGGAGACAACACGCGTTAGTGATTGGCGTCAGGAATGAAGGGAAAAGAGAAAGTTTCAGAGTTTATAAGAAGCTCAAACCTTATTTACTGTACAGCATTTCTAAAAAGTGATTGCTGGAGTTTGATCTCTGACTAAATGAAAATGTGACATTCAGGTCATTTGAACTACAAATACTGTGTTTTGATGTATCATTCCATTTATGATAAAGGTGACACCAACAAAAGATTTAATTTAGTTACATAAAATTTGTTATTGTTTTTATATTAGCAGCAGTAATTGTCATTATTTGCCATTGATGATACGAATGTACATTTTCAATTTGCCCCTCTGGTCATCAGAATGAAGTTTTTGTGGATCTCATGATGGTCATTGTGATGCATCACTTTAATTTACTGACCTCCTTTATTGTATTTGACCTTAAGGGGTAGTTGAGCAGCTAAATTAGCAGAAATGTTTATTGCTTTGTACCAGACAACAGAAATAAATAAACTCAATCAACTATTCATTTAACGAGAGCGATCTAAAGCTTGATTACATTGGTTCAAATCCATTTTCTATTCCTGATTTATTCAAGTCACAAGGAGAACATGCAAAATGCCAAAAATAGAGTTTGAGTTTCGTGTCATATAACATATAATCTTATACTTAACACCAAATCAATTTAACAAGTAATACATATTAGACCCAAACATTCAAAATAAGTGAATCGGTTAAGTACTGCAAACTTTAAATAATATAAGATTTATACTTACTTTAATCTTTTGAGCTTTT
>OMNM01022870.1:3930-16426 GCA_900302745.1 Parablennius parvicornis | reverse complement strand
GTGTGTGTGTTTGTGTGGGTGGGTGTGTGTGTGTGTGTGTGTGGGTGTTGTGTGTGTGTGTGTGTGTGTGTGTGTGTGTATGTATGTGTGCACGTGCAAGACAGGCAGACGCACTGCACCCAAGGCACTGAAAGGCCTCATTATCAAGCAGCTAAACACTGGCTGTTATGTGTGTTTTCGCCATAATTTACAGTGAAAGGAGCTGGTTGCATGCAATTATTGAAGCTCTGATCAAAGTTTAAACTATGTGTTTCACAGACATGTAGGATAGAATAAGGCTTCCAGAAACAAAAGTCACACTTAAGGATGTGAGTGGTGTCCATTTCAAACCAGTTTGTGAACAAACAGACAGCTTTACAACATATCTCTGTTATAAACACGACTCAAGAAATAAAATATAAAAGCATTGTGCCTGGACTTATTTAACTGGTGTCATTAATTCCATGCTGTTTTATTTGATACAAGGACATTGCTATGCTAGACTTTGGCTTTGTAGGTTGCCATTTCACTGAAGTGCTAAAACAATTAGACATTGTGGTGTCAGTCTGACATTTTAAGTGGTCTGGAAGATTCTCATAATATTCATCTTTGGATATCTATCTATCTATCTATATATATATATATACACACACACTCAACAGCCGCTGCATTATATACACCTGTTCAAATACGTGTTGATCCAATAATCAGCCAATAAACCAGCAGTAACTGAATGTGTATAGACATGTAATGAAGTTCAGTCAGTGTACCATCTTCTGATGGAGACTTCCAGTAGGACAACACTTAGAAATGGTCTCAAACAATAATTTACCATCGCATTTACTTCATATGCTCAAACACATGTAGTGCATACAGAGTCATTTTAACCACAGAAGTACAGGAGTGCTCTCCTTCCAACAGTCTGGGCAGCCTAACGCAGTCCAGACTGAAAGCAAAGCATGTGTGTTTATTGGACGATGCTCATGGCTCATGAGAGGTGGCCAACAAGTTTAGAGCACATGAGTTGAACCACCACATGAATGTTGTCACACTCTCAATGATTTTGATGTTTTGAGTGGAGAGTGTTGTAAAACACTTCCGTCCAAGATCCCCAAAGGGTGTTTAACTGAGTTGACAGCGTGTCTTGTAGACTTAACTGTAACCTTTTGAAATTTATTTTGCATTCAGTGGTTTGCAATAGCAGGACGTTTATTAGTTTGAAATTACTTGGCTGAAGAGTTGCATGTTCTTGCTCTGCCTGTTTGGATTTCTTAATTGACAATCGGATTGTTTTTGAGTATATGAAATATTGTCTATCTGTATTTATAATCCCTGAGATGAACTCAAGCCCTGTCCAGGGTGCTCTGTGCAGTGAAATGTGTGTTGATGACAATTATGTATCTATTTATCATTCCTAAAGGGTTATTTTCTTACTTTGAAGAAGTCATAGGTTTCTTTGCTGTTGATTATCCCAGTTTGCTCTTGAAAAATTGGCAACTTGTACAATGTGTATTCCGCTTCACACCGTGTGTTGTCTCAACAACTGGCAACTTTTCTGACAGTTAAATTAACGATCAGAAGAAGAATAAAAGGGCATTTGTCTCCTGTTTTCATATAAAAAAGAAAGAAGGTGCTTTTCTGCAGACCAAAATCATTCCAATTTTGAAAATATAGTTCAAGATCAAAGATTAGTTCTCGTTTCTCCAAGTCACATTAAAAAATTAAATGCATGAACTCTGAATAGTTAGTAGAAATACAGAAAAAACAGTTTTTACAGCCACAATAATGACTACACGTGTTTTACTTAAATAATCAATATCAATAGCCCTTTATATACAGATATACATATATATTCATTTTCTCTGTCTATCTATCTATCTATCTATCTATCTATCTATCTATCTATCTATCTATCTATCTATCTATCTATCTATCTATCTATCTATCTATCTATCTATCTATCTTCCCGTGTCTCTTTGGCAACAAGCTGACCAGACGAAAGATTTGGATCACTAATGTATATGCTAGAAATACATACTACTTATATACACGCACACAAAACACATATATCTAATTGCGCATGTCTGAAAAGGGGACGGAATGAAACGTTTATAATAAGAATGATGGGTTAATGTGATGGATAAACAAGTTTAATTCTTATAAACATTATTATTTTTATATATAGAGACAATGAAGTCTTTGTACAAATAAATCTATTGCAACACAAACCAGGCAGGGACCTGTATCTGGAAGTATGCGCCTTTTATTGAAAGCAACTGTCTCGGGAGGGCGGTGCTTTCTATTCTATTCAGAGCTGCACTCGGGCGAGAGGCCCCGCCCATTGTAAAGTACGACGATGATTAAAACAAGCGCACATAGAGGGGTTAAAACCGGCGCTCATTGGTTAACAGTCCTTCACACAGATCAGTCAGCTGGAGCTGGAAGGAAAACAACACTCTTCTTTATCTATCGGGGATTTCTAGAACCTGCTACGCTTTAGTCACAGTTTTCTTTCTTTGCACAGCTTCGTTTGGGTTATTTTTTTAAATATTCATTCAGGAAGCGATGATGTAGTGTTTGTATCCAGCGGCTATTTTATTTTTTTTAATAAATGCTAACGTTAGCCAAGCCTGCTGCTAGCAGCTGCCACTAAGCCTCGTTCTTCCACCTTGTTGTCTCCAAGGTGACGGCGGCGGCCGCTCCATCCACAGCGTCAGCCCGGATCTACCCCCTCCCTCTGTGGGTGTCTGCTTCCCGGGACTGGGACGGTGGATGACTTGAGCCCGCCGGGCTGCGAGACTGTTGCTGCCGGGCGGGCCGATGCTAAGACGCAGGGGGACGTAGCGCTGTGCGGGGTCGGAGAAGAGATGTCCGTGCGGGGATGCCTCTTCCTGGAGCCGGTGCCGCTGTAGTCGAGTGTGCACGGTGTCCCTCCTCCTACCGAACAAGCGGCCACACATATATGGATGGTGGGGTCGCAGCATGCCCACCCCCTCAAGTATCCACAGCACCACGCCGCCGGCGGGAGGGAGCATCAGTGGGGCAGGAGGAGGCGGAGGAGGCGGCGGAGGAGAAGAGGGGCCCATGTCTACCTCCTCCAGCGCTCCCATCGACTCCTCGTTCCGGTTCGTCCCAGCCTTCTGCCTGGGCGTGGTGGCGGCTGTAGTGATTCAGCTGGCCTGGGGCGGCCTGACCCTCACCTCCTTCTTCCTCAAGCTCTTCATCTACGTCTCCTTCGCCCTGCTGTGCGTCCTGGCCGGGAGCTTCGTCCTGCTGGTACGGAAGAGTCCTGTCAAAGTCAGCTGCTTCGACCGGAGTCGGAGGCAGTCCACCGTGCTGCTGGACTTCTTCAACAAACTTATGGTAAGAAGAAGAGCTCCCATCAAGCTCTGAGACACAGGGATGAGCCAGGGAGATTCTCTATTTCGGTAACCAGGAACGAAAGTGAGTCCTTGGGCACAGATTAGGGAAGTGTTGTTGCTCATTCCATCAAAAGTAGAAGAAAACCTTCCATCTCTCCATTCATTCTGTGTTTATTCCACAACTAAGACAGTATTATCAGACGCCCGGGACAGGTCACACGTCTTAAACAACTCTGTAGACGAGTTGTGTCAAACATAAGGCGCGTGGGCCAAAACCAGACCACAAAAGGCTCCCGACAAACCAAGGAAATTGTGAACTCTTCAAAGAAAACAGATTATTTTAAAACAGATTTCTTAGGAGTAGCGGCACAACAATGAGACCTGATCTATTGGTGGCGCTATTATTATTAAACTAGTGTCAAAGCCATGTGTTCTGATTGAGTTTGAAAAAGTGTCAAAGCCATGTGGTCAGATTAAGTTTATAAACTGGGGAAGGAGAAGGTTTTTAATATTTTAGAAGTTTGTATATTTTAGACTTTTCACTGTATATCACACCAGAAGTTTTTATTAAATTTACCTTCACGTTGAGATCGTAGTAATTGTCAGTAGAAATTGTTTGTCTTATATATATACATAATAATATATACATTATCATCACATA
This sequence comes from Parablennius parvicornis, assembly GCA_900302745.1. NCBI lineage: Eukaryota > Metazoa > Chordata > Actinopteri > Blenniiformes > Blenniidae > Parablennius > Parablennius parvicornis. The sequence goes on along the minus strand of OMNM01022870.1, from coordinate 12,424 downwards.
TACTCTGTGCCACAACAAAGAAAAGCATTACATTGAAAGGTTATTATGACACTGTTGTACTGGTCCAGCCCACTCAGGATGAAATTGAGCTGTTTGTGGAACCTGAACTAAAAATGTATTTGACACATCTTCATCTGAGTACCTGGAGAAAACATGCAGACATACAGGGAATATTCTTACTTTAAGCCACAAGGCCTAACCAATCCATCATCTCATTTTGAGCCTTTAGACCAATTTAATCTGCTTATATTTTAATACTTTATGGATATGATCATCATAGAATTAAAAAATTAAGCTAAACCTGCTATGTTTTTTTTATCAGGGTGTAGTTATTGATGAATTATCTGTATGCAGGAATGTGTGGTCGTATTTGCTCTGTGATGGACAGATGACCTTTAATGGTGGAAAGCCTTTCATCCAGTGTCAGCAGGGATCAGCTTTAACCCTTCGAGACCCTGCTGAAGGAAAACGAGATATCAAATCACTTAATCACTTATATCTGAGTACAAAAATAATTACAGAATGCATTAATTTCCCTACAAACAGGATCTTTAGTTGTCACTCAATCCTGGTCCAAGACGACTGATGGACTAATGGCTACAAAAATTATATGTGGTATAAAACTCAACATCATCCCACACAGATGAGTGAATTCCTGTGGATGTCTAATGGCCTAATGTTGAAGCCATAATGCTGAATCACATCTCATTAACGCTTGCTTGTTTTCTCTCTTTCAACCCCCCTCATCTCTGCTTCCATCTCAATTATTTCTCGTCTCTCCCATGTTTCCCCGTCGTCTCCCTGCCCTCGCATCCTCGCTGTGTTGTTCTATAATAGATGAGGCAGACTCATGCTTCTGGATTTAGATTCACTTGCCACACACATACACACACATAGACACAATAAATGTTAATTTATTCTTCCAGAAAAGGGATTGTGTCCTTGCAACCTGCTGGCGACTGTTCCTAACAGGCAGCTACAGCCCAGCGGTCGCCTTCCAGCCGCTGCTGATGACATATTGATGTGGGCAAGCAGGAGGAATATTGTCACAAGCATTTGTCTGGCGGACATGTCGGACGAGAGAGGACAAATCATAGCCGCCTCGTCTGGCAGGATTGTGTTGCTTCCTAGTGTTTCAGGATTTGATGTCCCAACACAAGGAGTGTTGTGCTGCTCGTGTTTGTTTTGCAGGGTCGTTTTGTGGTGCTGCCTCAGGAGTCCAGTCAGGGCCGGAAGGTGGTGGTGTCACACAATGTGGATAAAGCCCTGAAGGAAGGTAATGACTCACCTGCGCAGTAGATGTTAATACATCGGGGACTGTTGTGAGAGACTGCAATCCAGCCTGAGCATTCACTCTTCTTTATGGAGCAAGCACGAAAAAACCAGAAGCAGCAAATCAGGATCCTTACGGTGGATCACGTGGCAGTCTCATGACAGCCTGAGATCACTGAAGAGCTGAACATGAGCGTTTTTAAAAAATTTGCTGCTCATCTTAATATTAACTCCACCAGCTTTTATGTTGATTTAGGTTTGAATTTATGAGCCAAACTGGATCTGAAAGCACGTCTTTTTTTACTTGCTGTTACACGGTTTTTAAGCAAGTCTTAAAAAATGTCAAATATTTGAGAATTTATACTACAATTTGATTGTATTTTACATTTGAATATGTGATAAATTGAGGCTCTGTGTTACCACATGTAATCGCATGCTTTTATTCCTGCTCTGTTTGTTACAACTTGTGTGTTATTACGGCATAAATACTGTACACTAACATGTCGTAATCCGTTTGATATGCAATCCTTGATTCTGCCATGTGCAGAGACACATTTGTCCCTGCAGAGTACGTTTACTATTTCAATCTTAAAATAGTGGTTTAATTCAAAAATACCCAGGCTTCAGAGGTGATTTCTTTTTTGTTTTCTTTTTTACTCTTTCTTACATCTCATGAAGTGATTCCAACTGCTGGAAACACTCTCAACTTCTGTTTTTGAGAAAACTGCTGACTTATGGAACTCTGTGACCGTCAGTCATTCATCCGTCCCACTCATTACACCAACTCATAAAACACACACACACACACAGTCTGTGGATCAGTACATTTGGCTGCCAAGTAACAGATGGCTCCAGGATTTACACGGATCGTGTGTATTTGCACATGCTCTCGTCTGTGTTTTGAAGAGGTCCACAGGAAGTGATGTGCTCAAACTTTGAAGATCCTTAGGTTCATGGACAAAACCTGCCGAGACAGTGAGCCGGTGCTTTGGCGCATCAGTGTGTGTTTTGGCTCAGTTCCTTTTAAATTGAACCAGGCAGTGAGCTCTGGTTCTACCATATTACCATGACTGGTTATCTGTCATTATAAAATATAATGAAATCAATCGTTGAAGACTTTATAACGATGATTCTGTTTGACATATTCCATCATTGTACATATTAGTAGATATAAGATTGCGATGGACTTCACAGAATAAGCTTTTAGTTCAAAAGCAAAAAAAAAAAAAAGTGCTTGGCCGTTTTACAGAACAGTTGTGGCGTTTTGTGCATGTATGGGTTTTATGCACAACTGTCAGATTCCTCCAAAAGTTCAGAAACATGTGTTTGAGGTTAATTGGTGAGTCTAAAAGGTGTGAGTGTGTAAGTGTGTTTGCTCTGTGATGGATTGTCCGGAGTGTAGACTTTATTCACCCGTAGCGAGGCGGGATCGGTTGGATGAGTCAGCGCGGCTGGAGGCTGAACACTAAACAGGTTGCCAGTGTATCGCACGTCAAAGTCATTCCCACTGGAAGTCTTTACATCAGGGGTGTTAAACATAAGGGTTCGAGGGCCCGCTGTGTGTAATCACTGAAATTGTGTGTGGCCTGAGGTTCATGTGTCACCACCGTCTGCTCGTACGTTATCTTTATTCATGCTGAAGGATAATTCACTTATTCGACAAATCAAAAAAAAGAAATGATTGATTTGATTCACATCTTCTATGGAATCACTCTCCAGTTCGGATTCAGAGCATCATGCTCTGTCCTCTCAAAGCCAAACTGAACTAACATCATTTGTATGCAGTCATCAAAGCTGTCGCTGGTAATTGAAATTTGCGGGTTTCGATTTCTTCTCCAACGTATAAATGGACGGTTGTGATGCTGAAGCAGTGGCTCATGAGTCATGATGCTCTGGTTGCATTTGATTGGAGCGGCGATGTTTCCCCCTGTCCTCTGGTAGATTCTCGTCAATAAAAGAGTGAGAGTCTTCCCTGGTTCAGCTTTCACTCACCTTTAACAAGCTCTCCGGAGGATGCACAGAGCAGATGAATGAGCAGTCCCCAGCCTTTTGACGTGCTGCAGCTGGGTTTTAGGGAAATGAAACTTTGTGTTGTGCAGTTGAAAACAGATTCAAGATGGCTCTTTTTGCCCAATCTGACACAGTCCACTTCCCTTTGCCCCCCCCCTAGTGTTTGACTATGCGTACCGAGACTACATCCTGTGCTGGTACACTCCTCTGAGTCACGATAAGGGTCAGTTGTACTCCATGCTGTCGGAAGACTGGTGGCAGATGATTGGGCAGCTGCGATCACGGCTCGCCAACATCGACCTGGTCAACGTGGTGTGCTACGACAGCATCCGGATCCTGCACACCCACTTCACCGACCTCAAAGTTGCGTCTGCCAGGTACAACACACATCTGTCGCCTTTCAATCTCCCAGGGCTATCAACCGCAGTGTGATCGGGGAGGCCGGTGGAAATAATGCGACGTGCCGAGGCCTGACTCACAGTTGTTTACCAGGAAATGTGTTCCACCTTTTGATGTGTTCCTGAAAAGACCTCTCTCCTCCCACCTGTCTCCGCTCGCAGCAGCGTAATTTTCATGTACACAGACGGGACGAAATTACTGCTGTAAAGTGTAAATAGCATTAGAACATTTTCCACTCGCTCAGGTACGCACACAGATGCAGTAACGAGCAGGCACAGTGATGGTTCACGCATCATCTGCCTTTATTATCCCTGCAAGTGAAGCGAGGCTCATGATTTGATCACCGAGTTCCCTCATCTTCGCTAGTTTAGGAACAATATAACAGCAGCAGTCGCGTTTGCAAAGCACTGGCTGCAAACCGCGAGTCAAGGAAGCTTTATCTTATCAGATGTGATACGACGATTTGGAATCCCGTCCCTGTCACTCCCCGTTTCAGTCTCAGTGTTAATCTGCGTTTCTTTTCACGCCCGCTCACAGGCCGGACGAGTGCACCCGGCCGTTTCCCCTCCATCCCTGTCTGATGAGCCCAGAATCAGAGTTGGCCTTCCTCCGCTGTGTGGCCAGAATCCTGCTGCTATGTCTGCTGCCACAAAAGGACGCCAAGTCACCCACACTACGCTGCTGCCTCACAGAGGTCATCACCACCAAAGGTACTGAAATCACGGAGGACGACTGAGGCGCCAAGGCTCTGTCATACTGAGCCAGGGGCGGTAAACATGAAAAACCAGCCTGCAAGAGACTCCAATCTGCCAAACCACCAAGCAATTTGTAAAAAACTCAAAGAAAATTTTAAATTTATGATAGCACAATTTTACTGGTCCAATCCACTCAAGATAAAACTGGGCTGTATGTGGAACCTGAAATAGAATGTCTTTGACACGTCTGATCTAGACTGTTTCATTTCTATTAATGAAACGGGGCTTATTGTATTGTAAGGATTATTAATATTAATTTGCTCCAAGTCATTAGATACTAATCTGACTGCAAACATTGCTACAGTTCAGCCACGATGTGGCGAATGGTTGTGGACGACAGGCTGACACGACACACGCCATTTGTCTCTGTTGCTTGTGCCAAAACGTTCGGAGCTGAACACCGAGATGATAAATGAGGAAGAATTTGTGATCAAACTTTGTTCCTGGCACGCTCGGCCGGTATTGACAGCAGACGCGACAGCAGGAAAAGCACAAGCGCGGCCTCGCTGGTGTCCCAATGTGCCGCAGTCAAACCCTCTGCTGAAGTTTGTCTTCGATCTCTAAGTGAGAGGGGAATTTTGTGAGCTGCTGGATAACAAAGTCCAGCAGGCTTCTGTTGAAAATCCTCTGACACTGATCTGTTTGGGAGGGTTGTTAGTGTCTGTGACTATCTGGTACAAGATGGTGCACAGTTTGCAAGATAACTTTGTTATACTAAAGAACAGTTTTTTGTAATACATTCATCTGTTTTTCATTTGAGTTTCATTTCCAATTATGAGTTTATTTCCTCTTTAATATGCCATTTGAAGAGAAACAAACGTGGGCTGAAGAACATCAACAAAGTCAAATAATCAAACTTTATTTCTTGAAATAGATCACGTACGTTGTTGATACCCTCTGTAAAGAGGCACACAAAGTAATTTTTCCTAATAGAATGTCACAGTTTTTTTCCCTTGTCTGTGTCCCAGTGCTGAAGCCTTTGGTGGAGGTGCTCAGTGACCCGGACTCCATCAACAGGATGCTGCTGTCTCAGCTGGAGCAGCGGGAGCAGCAGGCTGAGCAGCAGAAGAAAGCCTACACCTACGCTGCCTCCTACGAAGACTTCATCAAGCTAATATCAACCTCTACTGATGTCAATTTCCTCAAACAACTCAGGCAAGACAACCGCGGCACACATATAAACATCCAGGTTGCTTTACAGGAGAACTATCGATGCATTTTATATCTGGACGATGGCTCGTTAACTTGCCAGAGTGAACCAGTAATCTCTTGGTCTGGTGAATTGTTGCCATGGTAACTGATGGCGTCTCCTCTCCAATGTCTTCGATGTGAATGTGGAGTTGGCATATTACTAAAATGTAATCTTGTTAGGCTTGGAAGTTATGACTTTACACAGATGTCTTTCTTTACTCGCTGCACGATGCGAGTTATGTGTTTCACAGTAATGGCGTTCCATTAGATTTTCAGGAATGAATAAATAACGGCTGGTTTGCATTCCTCCTGTTCAGGTATCAGATCGTGGTAGAGATTATTCACGCCACCACCATCAGCAGCCTGCCGCAGCTCAAGAAGCAGAAAGGTACCAGCATCGCTTTTCACCATTGTGATGCAGATTCACTGAAGCATGGAGGCCTGAGAAATGTGTGGCATTTAGGAAAAGCACTGTTTTACTTTGTCTTTGTTTTCAATTTTAGAAGCGCTGGTTGCTATGACCTTTGATCAATGTCAGTCAGAGGCTTTTGTTGTCTGTGGTTCAGGGGTATGAAACATAGGTTCCATGTGTTGAAACCTGCCCACAAAGAAGTTCCCGTGTGGTCTGCCACACCACCAAGCCAATCAAAGTAAAATAAATCAAAGAAACACGAGTTGAGATATCGAAGATGCTGCCATGAATGCTTTGATCGCAGTAATGTAAAAGAAAAATGTGACATTGAATACATCAGCAAGGAAATTTTTTCTGGTTAGCTAAGTTCACTTGCGTCTTCCCTAAAATGCAGATTTTAGATTTGATAATAAAAAAAAAACCTGATGCTCAGTCCAGTTTGCTAGATAAGACCCTGTTAAGGTGAACAAACCAAAATAAATGTTTCATGCAAAGCTTAAGGAACTGCAGTCTACAAAAAAACACACATTTAACTCTAAAAATGTCAAGTGAACAAAAAAGTCAAATGGCCTTTGGAATTTTAAAAGTAGATTAACCTCACCAAATCACATTATTTCTTTTCAATAGCCGATACAGGAAAAACTACAAGCAGGATGTTGAGAAAATCTATGATTTTCTGTTTGTCCAATTTAATTTTATGTTTCAGTAAAAATTTCAATTTTCATTTTATTTGAAATATTGTTGGAGTGGTAGAGGAAGTTTGAGATTGATTGTTCAATTACTTTTAATTATGAAAAGATTACATATGTCAATATGTTTTTTTTTTTTACTAAGTATTGGTAAGTAGACTTTCTCTTAACATGTGTTCCAGTGTTTTTTTTCACATTCACCCGTACACACACATTACAATGAGTAACTGGGCTCCTTCACCGTATCTACATGGTAATCTTTAACATCACTGTACCAACTGGGATACAGTCACCTGGACTAAAAAAACACATTAGTTTTTGCTTTGTTCTAAGTTTAGGATTTCCTCTTTCATTTGTACTCCCATCTTTACATTATTTTGATACTCTTGTTTTTTGAATGGTGATATATGTAAATCAGGAGGAGACTTTTTGATCAAGATGACTTGAGTCCACTCGGTTTCCTTCTTTTTCCCTCTCAGAGCGAAAAGGCAAAGAGTCCGCAGCGATGAAGGCAGACCTGCTGAGGGCCAGAGACATGAAACGATACATCAATCAGCTGACTGTCGCTAAGAAACAATGCGAGAAACGCATTCGCCTGCTGGGCGGACCGAACTACGAGAACAACGAGGAGGGAGGAGCGGACGATGGCGACGAGCCTCAAAGCCAGAAGGTAAATGGTTGGAAAAATAAAACACTCTCTTAAGCTGAAAATGGTGTTTGGCTTCACGATTTGTTGTTTTTCGTCTCTCCTCTCCTGCCCAGATTCTCCAGTTCGATGACATTTTGAGTAATCCAGGCTACAGGGAGCACTTCAGAGATTACATGGAGAGGGTTGATAAGAGAGCTCTGATAAGCTTCTGGGAACTCGTGGAAACACTCAAAACTGCCAACAAGGTAACGGCACGCACAGTCCCCGGGATTTCATCTGACTTTGTTTCTAACTCTGAGATAGAAAAAGAAAAAGGAGCTTCTTAAGCTTCCTGGATAAGCTCCACAGGATTTCTCACAGATGTGATGAAAACTTGTGTTGGACAGAACGAGGTGCCCCAGATCGTCGGGGAAATCTACCAAAAGTTCTTTGTGGAAAGTCGAGAGATCCCAGTGGAGAAGGTTCTTCTTAAGGAGATCCAGCAGAGCCTGGTGGGCAACAGAGGGACACAAGTCTTTGTAAGATTACAAGAGCAGGTAAATGCTCCTCTTGGTACTTTGTTACAGGTAACAGTCTTTTTTTCTTTTCTTCTTGTTTTTTATAAATTCCAGTCACATGCCTGCTTTGTTTGGCTTCATTCTGCAGGTGGCTGAAACCATGCGAGAGCGATACTACCCCTCCTTCCTTGTTTCTGACCTCTATGATAAGCTGATCAAAAGAGATGAGCAGCACAGCCAATCACAATGTAGCACGGAGGAAAAAGAGGATGGGGTGAGAAACACACGCACCAAATTTGACCTTTCTTCACTTTCATCTGTCAGTTTAAATCTGATGTTGTTGGGGGTTTTTTTTTTTTTTTTTTTAATTCCCTTCCCCGTGCAGTGCCGGAGTCTGGATGCAGGAGCGGAGGTGTGTGATGAAGGCAGCAAAGGAATAAATGAACAAGCCAGCTACGCTGCTACCAAGCTCCGGCTGCTCTACGACAAACTGGAGTACAAACGACAGGCGCTGGGATCCATCCAGAACGCACCCAAACTCGACAAAAAGGTATCAGGAGACAAGAGACAGGATCTTCTTCACGATCTGCCACAGGAAATCTAAAGTCACACAACCAATA
>OMNM01022829.1:11448-30935 GCA_900302745.1 Parablennius parvicornis | reverse complement strand
AGTTCAGATTCAGAGGAAGTCCTTCCTGGGACACACACACACACACACACACACACACACACACACACACACACACACACACACACACACACACACACACAAACTGAGTGGAGGGAGAGGGAGTGTATGTTTGTGCTGGAGAAAGAAAGCGAGGGAACATCAATCTTTCCCAACATGATTTGCTGACTGGATGAAAGCACTCCATCTGTCTTATGCTGTTTATTGAGGGAAAATTGGTTGAATTTAGCAATGTTGTTCCACAAAGAGAGAAAAAAGATAGAGAAAGAAGTTAAAAAAAAAAAAAAGATTAGGAGATGTCCTTGTCGTCACCTGTGGTGGGAGCGAAATGTTACAGCCATTGTAGGATGTCGACAAAAACAGCTTCTACACTACCCCACATACGTTATTATTATCTATTCTGCAGTTTTCTTACTTTGTGTGTGTGTGTGTGTGTGAGAATCGACATCAAAATACTTTTTACTCAAGTCTTCAATTATTGAGCAGCACAGCAGGGCAGCCATAAAGTTGGATTCCTAGAGTGTCTTGCCAATATAGACATGGAGTCCTTGAACATTTTAACGCTGAAAGCAAACACTTTCATTACTTCTCCTCAGATTCCCACCTTCAAGCAACAACATGTGTAGACTCGCAACAGTTCACATGATCGCAACATAGTCTTTATATTTTTATGTTTTCATAATCACAACAGTGAAGTATGCAGCATAAGGTTGGTCCGAGGTAAAGGAAAGTTTTGATCTTCTCTTGTAGTTATCGTTGAAAAAGGTTTATATCAGTGATCCCGGCTCTGGTATGGACACTGACCGAAATGAGTAATCCTGAGAACACTCAACACACTACCATTTCACAATAAGTGTGTTATATATTTGAAAACAGGGTAGGAAGAAGTAGAACATTCTTTTTTTCTTTTATGACATCCAGTCTTACTCATCTTGTCTGTTTTGATAATGATTCTATCTTCCCAGTTGAGAACAAGGTAGCATTCTGGGTTACGGTGCTTGACTAAATATGTCAGCCTTAAATCATAGCATTAAAGTTTTTTCATGTTCCCATATGTAGAAGTCATATTAGATTCATGCTTAGAGTCTAATCTGTTCTTAATATTGTATTCTGAGCCTTCTCTATGAAGTCTAGCTCAACAGTATGTTTTGTGACTGGCTGAGCTTTCTCTTGTTTCCAGTTCTTTTCCTCCCTCAGCTAATGCGTCTCACCTTTCCAGATGTGACCAGTTTACTGTGAAGCTTCGTCTTTTGTCTCTATTGGGTCAAGTCCTATGACTAGGCCTTCTCTCCTCGATGAAATCTTCTCATCCTTAATCATCTTATCAACCTCACTTTGGACCCCGGCAATGCGATTTGGGTCTTTCATTTTGTACCTCTGCTTTGCAGACTGACCTCATGTGTGCCTCTGCCCCTGCTGCTGGGTGTTGAACAATAAACGGCTTTTATCGGCATCCTGAGTCCTGAGTGCTGGTTTGGGACGTCTGTCGGCCTTGATTTGTCAGTTCCATCGCATAATTTTGCAATCCAATAAATCCTTAAATGTGAATAGAAATATAGATGTGCCATTGAAGAAGGGATTTAAAAAAAAATGTCGTTACCTGCAATCGAGCTCGATGAATGTACACACTATTATGGCTTAGTATGTGCTGAGAAAAATAAACTTAGAAAAGGCTTTGTCCTGTCAAACATCAATTCATTTTTACGGCTTAAGAAAAATACCTCTCCTTCAAAAAGTAGAGTAAATTAAATAAAAGCATTATAAAACAAGTATAGTCTATTGTTCAATGGCCTGAGCTGTTGATATTGTTTTATTTCCTGATTTAAAAGAAGTGAGTGTATCAGCAATCTTCAGGTGTTCAGGAAGTTTGTTTCACAGGGTAATAGTAATTCTCAAGCTGAATTGGCACAACAAGCTTGTGCTTGTGGAATTACATTTTCAAAATCTCTCCTCGAATTTTGTAAAATCAGTCATTGAGAAAGGTCACAGTGTCCAAGTCACCCTTGACTCAAAGGAGTATGCTGTGTCAGCAATTTAAGTCACATTAACAAGGCAAAGGTTGCACTCTGCCAAGACCCTAATCTCTGCCCTCTGCTTTGTATGCCTGTCCATGACCGCAAAACAGCCCAGTCAAAGGCATCTTAAAACGAAATAGAGATAGGCTTGTAATGGTGCATTCTATTGCATTCTGGACCACTAAGTACTACGTTGTGACATGTAGATTTTGTTTCTAACAGTAATATAATATCTTTTCTTCTTGATATTTGTGTTGATGCATCTTATATCTTTTCTTGCTTTGCTTAAAAGTTGTCTTTTTTTTTTTTTAAGGTAATAGCTTCTTTTCATTATCGATGGGTTTCACTTGCACCTGTAACTGTAACTGTACCTATACCTCACTCACTTCACTCCAAACTTTCCGACATGCACTTATTTATGCCCCCTTTAGTTTGACATTGCTTCTATTTGCACCTCAAACTGAGCACACCCCAAACCTGTACACTCTGAACTCTGAAATAGTTTATATTATCCTGTTATTATTTTTTCATTGAATATTGGATCTTATTTGTTATCTGCAGGCCTCCTACAACTCAATCCAAAGGCCTTATAATGTCACAGTCACACAGAAATTGGTGAGGGAACAGGCATGATTGTCATTACTCATATCAAAATCGACATTTTCACAGCAAAAAACATTTTATTCTTCAATGAAAAGCATGAATGATGTGCAGTTATCCAAACATGTATTTTGGAAATGAAAACTTAGATTGATCGTAGATCCACAGAATTAATCCCACCTGTGTGGATTCTGCAGACATAATTCCTCAGCATTTTAGAAAGAAAATTCCTCCAAATTTCTACTCTCTGCTTCAGCACTTGAACGCATCAAAATGAGTCAGAGAACTATGAACCAATCAGAGACCGCCTTTAAAAAATTGGTGATACCTCGTGGTATCAATTGACCAATCACGTTGCTCTGGGCGTAATATAAACCGGAAGTCATTCGCTAGTTGCGTACTTCAGTAGACAGTTTGCAAGATTTCGGCGAAAAACAAAAAAACAATTTAGGCAAAATTAGACAATGACAAGTAGTGATGGGCGCTATACACACATTTTAGAGACTTTGAACAACACGGCCGCTATTTTTTCTGCCGTCTTTTTAGAAAATTGACAGCTGGATGGCTTGCTGCCAGGAACCGTGATCTGTCCATGAAGCTGAAGTGGTCGAAGTTCAAGGTAACAGTAATCTCACAAACATATAAAGTCCACACAATGTATTTTATAGATTAGAAGTGTTATTCGAGATAGTTTCGATCCTATTATCTTCGTCATGTAACTCTTATCAGTATCCTTTGCCACTGTGTAGTTTTAAAGAAACCATGTTTAAAAATCACTCTTCAAATTTTTACATACAGAAAACTGAAATGACACTTAACAGAGGTAAAGGACATCCCTGACTCATTTCCTGACTCACTAGGTGTTCTGCATTTCTTTTCTTGTGCCTTATTTCAGTCACTATCAGCACTTATCCTTATTTGAGCCTCGTTTTTGTTGCAAAGTTAAAACTCAAATATTTTTACCACGGGCTGCTGGCCAGTTTAAAATCAACATCTGGCCTTGGTTGGGCAGTTTATCCATCTTCTGTATTTTTGAAAATCAATTGAATGATTGGTGCCTAATGCTAATGAAAGTGATCAAAGAATAAAGTAAACGGTCTATCGCAGTAAAAACAAAGCAATTTAAAGTCAATAAGTATCCTCTCTAGTATCATCTCTATTTTGTCTTTTGAAAATGGACCAAGTTCCCCTAAAGAAAATCTACACAGGCACAAAGAAAACATGCAAACTCCACACTGAACGATTTCGATAGGGATTTAAATCTTGCTGAGAGGCACTGATATTCTCACTAATCCAATGTGTGACCCTGGCATATTTTCTATTGGAAAGGAAACCTTGAAGATACTGTATTATAAGGTTAATGCATTAATTAAGTTTCTGACTTATTTTCATGCTGAAATATTTACAGCTGTATTTATAAAAGAGCTAAACAGTTGGTTGACTATGCCTCTTGAATTTCAGACTTATTTGCCTCGGTTGAAAACGCTTTGAGACTTCTGATCGATGACGAGGAAATGTGCGAAAGAAATGATGATGTTGTTGTGAAGTGACTGAGAAGTGTTGACTATAATGAGCACAATTTCAGAAAACACCCATCTCCGTCCTGCTCCGGTGACCTCATAAGAGAGAGCCAACCACCAAACATTGAAGCTTCTCATTACAATAACGGTACAATGCTGCCTTTTTTTTTTCACTCAGGCATAGCCAAATTGCTTTTAATTACATTTCTCATAGATTAGCGTGAGAGGAATCGATGTCAACTGAAATTTCACTGCATTGGGAGAAACACATTTGCTGTTTGGTTTTTGAAATATTATCTAAACCCGCAGGACGTCAATACGACCTCAGCCTGTGCATTACAGAGCTTTACAGGTACTGGCAGGTGGTAGTTGTTTAAAAGAGTCAGTGGGGCTGATTCCCCTGTTTACAGTCTTCACTTTGAGATATGATAACTGCTTGCTCATAGTTAAATCCTAATTAGCATACAGGCATAAGAGTCCTATCAAACTTCTCATATAATTACCATTTACAAATAGGAAACATGTATCCCCCTGAAAGACTGAACTGTATCCTACTTTATTAAGTAAGTGAACAAGAAAAAAAAAAAACAAGGAAACCGCAGCTCTTTGTTTTGCAATTATCATTTGAATAAGCAGAATCTCTTGCATTTATGAAGCTTTAAAGAGTTTTACGTTCCTGGCGGTTTATCTACACAGCCTGCTGATCAATATCACGTCCACAGTGCACACCACGTAACCAAAGATTTTTCACCACACAAACAGTGAGAACAATATACTCTAATATCATGCCCCGAAAAGGAGTAGGAAAAACTTATTAAATCCCACGCTTCGCCATAAATAATATATATATTTTTTCTTTAGCTTCCACTTATTTGATATTCAATTAAATTAAACACATTAGAACTACTATAACACAAATTATCTAATAAAAAGGTATCAATAAGTTACATATTTACATATACATTTTATGAATAATTCATGATGTAATATAGATTGAGTATAATAGTTGTTTGACCATATTCAATTATACATGCATAAATTATACATATATACAATTTGTATGCATAGAAATGTATTCACATATATACTGACATGTAGAAATATGTAGGCGTCCTCGCACTCCAAACATTTCTTTATATGTTTCATTGAACAAAAACTAGTGCTCAAGTTGACAGGAGTCGTCACAGGAAGCCGCTGCGTACTTGGATAGTTTTGTGGGCAGATTCAAACTTAAGCTTTACCTTGATGTGTCCCCAGTAATGATCGTAAAAGTGATTAATGTTCAATAAAAGCTTTCCTGGACTTTAATAACCGGCCCAAAAAAATCATCTGCTTTCTGTCACCGCATGTAAAAATCCTTTTATAGCTCTTATTGCTCAGCCTGCCGGAGAATACCTGCTTTCATCACGGGTTAATAACGCTTCCTGTTTGCATCATTAGCCTTCATTCACTTTGCAGCCTGTAATGCACCACCCGCTGGACTGAGCTGTGGAACGACAGCAAACAGCTCCACATTCCCACTTTGGAGCGGGTTTTTTTTTTTCCAGCAGCTGTTTTGGAAAAAGAATCTGAGAACAGTGTTCAGTGAGGAAACTGGTGCCAAGTGATCACAGACACAACAAATGTTTGGCAACAGCATTTCAGTCTTTCTGTCGCACTCCACTGAGACTTTGCTCTGGCAAAGTTTCTCTGCTCATTTTAAACCACATTCTTTGTGTAGTCTGCTGCTTATGCTTGTTTGCACTGAGTCAGACATGGCAGCGGTTGGTTTTGTTTATGGCGGACACACAGCACAGCCTGGGTGCTTCTTGAACATTCTGTCAGTCAGACAGTTGTTCAAAATGGATTTTTATTTTTTATTTTATTAGCATTATAGTTCTGCTGTAAAAGCATTTAAATATTCTTATAATATATCATGAAGCTTGCATCAAGCCGGTGCTAGGTGGTAGCCGGTGCTAGGTGGTAGCCGCTGCTAGGTGGTAGCCGCTGCTAGGTCCTAGCCGGTGCTAGGTCCTAGCCGGTGCTAGTGTCACAATTACTAATTGTTTAGCCTACATTCAGCCTAAACAGTAATGCCTGTGCACAATTACAACGCATGCAATTATAAACTGCAGCGCATGCATATGCTTGTTTCCTTATAATTATTTTAATTTTTTATTATTGTGCCTTTGTTCTCCCTCTCCCCTCACTCACCTCTCTCTCAGCTGATCGTCTGACCCTGTCCTCATGTGCTTCTCTGAACTGCAGTAACTCCAGTGTTCCCTCATTCCCTCATTGAAAATATGCTGCTCCCCGTCTCCCTTTTCTCCAGTTCATCTCTCTACGTCTTGTGCATACATTGTCAGTTTTTGCTCCAGCCTTTCCACACCAAGTTCCCTCATTTATAGTCCACGCCTCATTTTGAACCCTTGCCTGCCTTTTGACCTTCCCTCTCGGATTACGCCTCTGTGCAGTTGCCTGAGCTCTGGATTATTCCCATGTAGCAGCCTCTTGCCTGCCCAACTCTGAATTCTGTTGTGCTTTTTTTCTGTCTGTGCTTCCACCGGGTGACACGATGAATACCTGCAAGAATGAATGATGAGCATGAGGTTAAATGGCACTTCAGTGTAAGCGGCATAGAAACCTCAGAGTGATGACCACAAGCGGTTTTTATGAGTATGATGACAGGCTTTGAACAACCTTCAGAGTTCTACTTGCATTGGTGACCTATATTTCTAAGTCTATCGGAATCGTTATTTACTGATCAACATCAAAAGTTGTTGAATATCATGATGAAATGGCTGTTTGAATTTCATATTGGACATGCAGTCTGGGCAGTCTATAAACTTCATTTGGCTGAACCAGAAAAGGTTTTGCCCTGAACAAATCGTCACAAAGGTTTGTCAAATATGGTCTAATCGAATA
The DNA here is from genome assembly GCA_900302745.1 of Parablennius parvicornis. Classification (NCBI taxonomy): domain Eukaryota; kingdom Metazoa; phylum Chordata; class Actinopteri; order Blenniiformes; family Blenniidae; genus Parablennius; species Parablennius parvicornis. The sequence continues at coordinate 23,878 of OMNM01022829.1, read as the reverse complement.
GTTTAAATTCTGACTGAAAATTATCATTTTGTGGAGGTTGTTGTGAAACAACAAAAACGGGAAGAGAGTAAGATATATCTAGGATGCTGCGTCAATGCTAACTGCCTCTGGAAGAAAACAGACAAAAGATTTTCTTACTGCAGCTTCACTTTATGTTCAAAGACGTACTTAAAAAAAAAAAAAAAAAAAAAAAAAGAAGCAGTTTGTCTTGGAGGCTGTGTACTGTGATACAATACTACTTTGTGGCTGCACATTGTGAAGCTGTCACTGCAAAGCCAACTGGTAGAGTGCTTATGTCACTTTGTTGTCTATTCTACGACAACATTGTTCTCTTCTCTTACTGTTTTTGGCATCTGTGTGTAATACAGTGCTGTTAAGATGTTCGACCATCTTAGTTAAATTGAGCTGGAGAAGTCGTTGTCCAGGCTTTTGTCAGAGGACCACAAGGAGCAGGTTGGATTTGTTTAAAAGACAAGTTGTGAATGCTCCACCATTGCAACACATCTGCCCCTACTGCCCGCCAACGTGAGGAAACAAGTAGATTACACTTCATACACCCTCCTCTCCCCCACATACACACACATATCTTATATTGTGTGACCTCATAACGAAGCTGAACACACTCACACATTTAGTAAGAAGTCACACAATTGCTCATTCCAAACTGAAACCACAAGAACGGTGAGCTACAGAAGCAGTAAAAGTTCACCAGAAGCTTCATTCACACAGTTTTTTTCCTTCTCAGTTAGAATTCTGTTACGGATAGTTAAATTCTGAAACACTCTGTGCATCTCTACCCGGAGAATAATGTAGATGTCGACACACTAAGGTGTCCTCTGATCCTTTTCCCAAACAATCCTCAACCTAACAGCAGCACTCCTCCACCAGTTCAAAACCCCCAAGATGCCCTACCTCAAGGTCAGATATCTCGTAGCCATCAGAGGGCAAGTTGTTGTCAGACTAACTGAGCTACAGATCTGTGCTTTTCTGCCTGCAGGGGGAAACACTCAGTCTACCAACACCACGTTTTGCTGGATACATCACAGGACACAGCAGATGGAAACTGTGCGGAGGGGGCAGAGGCCAAAGCAAAGCACAAGTAAGTTAAGCGTTGAGACAGTCCCGCGTCTTATTTCTGCTTTCACTTTTTCTTTATTCTAATCTGACTTGCATTTATGTTAGAGGCGATATTTAGAGCGGTAGAGTCTGACATATCCCGGCCTGCCATAATTAGCAGAGTTGGAAATTCTCCAACCTGAGAAGAACGTAATAGAACAGGACATGTATCACTGTTTCTCTTCATACACACATTGATATTGGCGTGTTCAGACATATTTTTTTGCATCATTGACTGTTTGTAGTAAACAGGTCTTCAACAGACATTTAGAAGTGTAATGTATTCTGAGTGCAATGCAACTGTCCCAATTTTCATGGTGATACGTCTGTAATTTGTCAAGATGTTTCACTGGAAACACTCACAGACACCAACCCTTGAGGTACGCAGCTTTTTGTGTAAATTGTGCTTTTTATCGGTCGGAACTGTGCAGCGTTCTGGTGAGTTTCACTGCGGCAAAACTGAAAAAATGATCAAAAGTGCAGCTACAACAGTTTTTGCCTCATCACATTTGTGTGACTAAACTTGTTTAAAAATCTAACCTTTGGTAATTTTTTTTTTTTTATTATGGAAACAAACAAAAATTCTTTATCAGTGAAATCAAAACATTTTTAGAGGAAGATATGTTTTAAGGTTAGACTTGTACAGATGTTGCATTTTGGCCACAAGTTTCAGACCATAAAAAAGTAAAATACTTTTTGATTATGGATTCCAGAGTGCAACAATTTTAAAATAACTCCATCTTCATCTGAAAGAGGAAAATGCAAATTTTCTGGAACGCGTAGGACTGACTACACATGCACGCTGCGGACGCAGTCGGTCCATTTTCAGCAGATGTACAGGTTGTTCTATACCACGACGAAGAATTGTTAAGTCTCAAATATTTACCTCGCTCCCTGCATATAAGGTTACATTGTGACACACCACCACCTAGTGGACTGGCATGCAAACTACAGCTTGATACTTAGATCCACACAGTGACTGTTTCTGAAGCAAGACATGCGATTAGAGTGTGTGTGTGTGTCTCCAGAAAAAGCATAATTTTCTTGTCATTATCAACTTGTCTGTGTGACACTAATAAGATAATTTTTGATCTATAATCTTGTCATTTTCTGCTCGCTGGGATGCAAATAGGCTATTATTTCACTTATACTGACCTCTTATCTGCCCAAGGAAGATAATACAGTGTCACACTTACTGATTGCTCTGCCTGGATTATAGAGACCCATTAAAAGCCACTGTAAAGCTCGACCAAAGTTGTTAAAGAAGCTTAAAATATTGTAGAAACTAAAGGGAGAGAAAATGTTGTTGTTGAGCAGAAGAGTGAACGCAGAGATTATTCAAGCTTTTCTTGTGCCGGCCTCAAACTGTGTTTGGGAGAAGGGCTTCTCTGATGACAAGACTCTCAAAGTAGCTCCATGTCCTTGCATTCATATCCATAGCTCTCCATTATACTGCACAGAGAGGGGGGTGAGCTCGCTTGTGGAGCCAAACACAGTTGCTTCATGCTTCTGCATAATTCACCGCTGTGAGCAGTAATCCACAGAGAGGCTGGAGTTAAAACCGCACAGCTTTTAATGGCTGGAGGGCTGGAAACTAAAGGGTCATTGTGTCATTATGAGTGAGAGGGAACATTGTGGAGGGACACAAACCAACATTTCTCATATTCACATGGCAAAAATCCACTCTATAATTTAGAGAGAGTTTTAGTGAAATATTCATCTAAATAACTGAAAGGGCTTTAATCAGCAAAAACGGTGTGCGGTTGGATACATCCAGAATGTAAAGCTAAAACTGTGCACATTTTTGCACGACGGAATACAGACGGTATGGTATAAGTTCAGCTCCAAATATCGATCAAAGTTCATCTGAAAGGTGCAATATTTTTATTGAGAAGAGAAAATGATACTTGCTTGTCAAACAATCTTTAATTTCCACATCTGTGTTAATGGAGCACATTATTAAAAGCAAATTGCGCAGTCTCACAATTAACTGAGAGCGTCTCCAACGGCTATCGTGCACGGAAAACCCAACATTGACTGCTTGTGCTATATTAGCTTCTGATGTTAAATGGTTTTAGCCTCATACTTCAATCATAGTTAAAAATTATTTGCATTTATTAAAATTATGAAATAATCAAGCAATCATTTATGGAAAAGGGGTGGGATTAAAAAAGTGTCTTTTCACTTCATCCCACTCCTTTTTGAATATGTAAATGGTGTCCCGAAATGTTGAATAATTCTTTTGCTTATATGTAAGTGTATGGATATTTATGTATATAAGCCTATGAGTATGTATATGTGTGTATGTAAATACATATATATGTGTGTATATATGGATAATTAATATACATGTCTTACTGGACACTTATTTAATTTAAATATTCAAAATATCTCAATCAATAGTCTAAATGTGCCAACAATGAAATTGCTAATATGATGAAGCTAAACATGCAATGTATGGTCATCCTTTTGGTTTATTGGAAACATTATTGGAAGGAGCACATGACGTGAAGTGTCTGCCGTAACCAGGCTGGAAAGATGTTGTGGTGCTGTGGCTTTTTGCTGTGGCGTTGTGCTGTTGGCCCTCCTGGGCCACCGTATAAACCCTCATGAGCACCAAACGAGTGGACTCAGCAGGCCTCAGTACAACAAACAGTTTGACTGGAACCTGAACAGACAGAGAAAGACAGAACGTAAAGACCTGGGAGGTATTGTAACCTTGTAACACGTCTTAGCGGATGTACCCAAAACAGGAGTTACTCCCGCCGTTTTCATCATTTTTACAAGTTGGTGAGTGCTTTGGTCTTTGGCAGAAAATGATAGAACACGATGCATTTAAATTATACAATACTGCAGCTAATGGGGAAAAGGTGATTAAATTCCAAGAGTGACAAACTACGTGCTGCTATGAAGTGCTTTTTTTTTTTTCCTCCTCCTATAACATAATTTTTCGCTAGTGGATCGTTGGATAGACTCAATGCGAAATGAAATAAACACATCACAGCGGTGCAGCATGCGTTAAATGAAGTGTTTTTAGTCAGAAGTTTAATCTGCTTTCATCAGCTATACCCTCCTCCCCGTGACTTGAATTGTCAAGTTTGCGTTTACGAGCGTGTCAGAGGGATTTCAAATTCACACAATTCTCATCTTAGGAATGGTCTGTTTTCGTCACCTTCAAATGGTCTTGAAGGCAAAAACAGCTGTGAGCAAAATGTGATAGCACAAATTTGGAAAGCTGAGTGACGAGGCACATGAAGCTTCTTGTTAATACAGGCTTTTTTTGCAGCTTCCTAAAAGAGAGCGAGTGTCTCTGGCTATCTGACAGCTGATATGTAAATACTGCAATATTTTTCAGATGCAGATTGCCTTAAAAAAAAACAAAAACAAACCAAACAAACCAACCATAGAATATTTTGCCCTCATCCTCTAATCAAACCATTGAGAGCTTTCTCGCTGTCACGTTGAGCTGGGTGTGCGACACGCTCAGTCCAGGCATCAAAACAAATCAGAGCCCATAGGAGGATGACGGTTTGTTTACTGGAACTGTCATCTTCCAATTATGAAGTCAATCTTATGAAAGATAGTCATGTGATAGTTTCAATTTGATTTGTGCCAACATGTCCTCCCAATCATTCGCACTTTTAACACACGTGTGCAGACGTGCAGTTCGTAAGAGCACTGGTGCGATTGATTTTTGTCTAGCGACCCCAAGATAAAGGTGGTTAAATCCAATATTATTATATTAAAAATGGATGTGAAACTTGGTTGTATTCATCACTCCTGCTATCGCACCCCTGCCAGTTTAATAATACTTTACAGCATTTATTAGGCCGTTTTGGATTTTCTGGCGTGCAACTTTGCTATTTTTCTTCACTCTCAAAGCGACTACGGACATAATTCATATCTTTAGTCCACAGAAGGCAGCTGTCTGCTGTGAGAAATCCTTGATAAAAGCCCTCCATAGTGATTGCTCAGCACAACAAACACACAGCAAATAGCAAGTTGCCAGTAAGCAAAGTGGTGTGTATAGTTCCTAGAGTTCGATATTTCCCCCAGGAGTACGAAGAGATCATAAAAAGCTCTAATAAGAGAGGGAATATTAGACTCCCATTCATCAAATGGACCCAAGTTTGACTCTGAAATGAAGAATAATGTTGCCATGTGTCTGCTGGGTGTGTGCAGGAGAACTTTTTTTTTTTGTTAAATCTTCTAAATTAAAAAGTTGCAGCATGTCAGAGTTTTGTTTAAAGCTATTTGTTGTGTTCTCAGGTGGCCAAGAAAATACGAAATCCATCTATTATCTGTGGCTGCTTCAAGGGAGGACGTAGAAATGGGATTGCTTGTCAAAGTCCACATTTGTTTTACGATATTCATCCCGACCGCAGTCCATCGCGAGGTGTTACTAACAAAACTTAACATATATATTTTAGGCACAGATGCAACAGATCCACACAAACGTCCAGCAGGTTTGAAGGAACAATGCTGACCGTTTAAAACCTGCAATATACATTAAAGGGAGCCAGTGCCACATATATCAAACGCTGCCCACCATGAGTGGATTACCAAATGTGCTTACAGGACCCAGGGGCCTGAGGGACTCGTAAGCCTGAGCTTCCGTGCGGAGTCACTCTTTATTAACTTTGCATTTCTTGTCTTATTCTCTAAGGACTTAGTCGTTCAAGTCAGAAAGAGAGCCCCCAAAGTCCTTCTGTTGGTGGCAACTGTGTGCATGTGCAAATCCTTGCACATGTGTGTAAATCCTGTTGGATGTATAGGTGAATGAAGTTATTACGCTGTTGGCTGTAAATTAGTGCACTTGCCCTCTGTGGTGTAACTTCCGGCCAGTTTTTTTTTTTTTTTTTTTTTTTATTAATGGGTTTGTTTGTTTGTTTTTCAACTTAATTCAAATTCAGTTTTTACACAACCATTCAAAGGACAGGTTTCGATTGAATATAACATTTCTGAGATAGGGCTAATTTATTCCGCTAAATATTTTATTCCAACTTGAATATTTGATAAAAAGACAAAAAGACAGTGTGCTGGACAACCAGTGTGAAATCCCTACATTTAAGAGAACCTCACACAGATGTGAGCACAAGGCATGATGACTACACAGACATTGCTTTGGCAGTAAAAGGCCACCTTGAAATTGAATTTTTAATCAAAAGACAAGATGCCACGTCGAGTCCAACACAAGCTGTCGGTATTCTCCCTGCCGGTATGTGTTCAGACTCCCGCCAGAGTCTGCAAAACGCCATGCTTGTGGAAAAAGGAGAAACATTCGTCAAAACCAGATCCAGACACTCATGTTTTGACGTTAACTGATGCCTATGTTGTCGTTCTTATTAAATTGTTGATATAGTATTTTTTTTCCCCTTACAGGAAAAAGACAAAAGAATATATATATATTTATTTATTCAGATGTCTTAAGCTGAAAAATCACCAAATCTTTATATGCTGCATTTATGGTTTTCATTTTCAAATGCATTAACTGCTTCTGGCAGTCATCATGTCCCAACGTCCTAATGTTTTGATTCTTAAAACCATACACACATGCACGCACACACACATGGAAATGCAGGAAGCAATCTGGACTCGTGAGTCTGAGAGGGAATCATTAATTTTTTTGGTTTGAACTCTGTGTAAACTCTGACTCACACTCCTTCGCCTTCACTAGTTTTTCCACTTACACACACACACACAGAGACCTTCATTTATAAGCACACACTCTTTCACAAGGCATGTGCTCGTGCTCGTATGTGTGTGTACTCGAGAGGACATTACACGCTGGTGTTTGCATAACACCGCAAATGGGCGACTCTTCGCACCTGGTAGTGTGGAACGTGAAAAGGAACCTCGTGTAAATAGGCTTCTCCTTTCTGTCGTCCCCCCTTCCTTTGCGTGTTTGTCTGTCGTTTCCTCTCGCCTGGTTCCTGCAGGAGTCAGGCTGTCTACTCTTTAAATAGGCTTGACCTCAGCGCAGACTCCGAGGCTGCCTCAGTCTTTAACTCGGCACATGCTTCTCCGTTTACATCAGAGTGAGGTTTAGTGCGGGTGGGTGATTTTCATTACAGGCGCTCCTGCATGTATAGCTGCACAAACAGCGGCTATTGGCTGCTCACATTCTCGTGTCTCTCGAATGCTGAATCTTTCATTTGGAAACATTTGTTTTCTCTATGCTGCGGTGCGCTTGCTCTGAGAGCCCGAGTTGTGTTCAATCATGGCTTCACAGACAGTCGAGGTCCACGCTTCATGACCAATCCACTTCATATCTCTGGAGACTGGAGAATACATGATGGCAATATGATACATATAGAAAAACAACAAACGCATAAAGAACTATAAATATGCAAATAGCATGAAAACAAACACAACACCTTTCAAGGGCTGGTCCTTGAATGCAGATTTTCCCATTGTAACCAACAATCCCCCAAGGTGTGCCGCAGACAGCTGGATCGGTCTGTATCGGTAATCACAGACGTCTGTTACCAATAACGGCGGTGTGATAGGGGACTGAACGATATGCACGTTTAGCTCATTTTAAACATTAAACTAGTCGCCAGCTCCAAGGCTGGTAACTTTCAATAAATCAACACCTGTCTGGAAGGATTGCAGCCAAACCACAGTGAGATCTTTAGCGTTCAGAGGAATAGCACATCAGACACTTTCGAAAGCACACTTCCAGAAATCTATTTTTCATAAATTTCACCTAATATTGCTAACCGGCTTTGAAGGAAGCATTGAATTTACACTCAAAAGGCTAGAAATCGTCATATGATCATCTCAGACTCTTCGGTCACACCAATGCACGCACATAAGCAACGATTACACTCAGTGATGAGGACACATGGAGAGTACTATGTGGAGGAAAACCTGTAAAACACTCATGAGAAAAAAGAAATCATCTGACCTTGATTCCTGTTCAATTAGAATAAGGGCTCTTTTGATATTTGAGTCCTTCGTCTTAATAGATAGATGTAATCAGACGCTGAAATCGGGAAAGCTTGTCTGAGTACTGAAATAAATGTGTGTTGAGAGGAAAAACAAAATACGTTTAATTCAAAGTTTATCTTTAATGGTACCAAGCATGGACTCATGAGATTTCTTTGTGTATTTTAGTTTCCTCCAAAAGTCTCAAAATACCCTTCATTGTCGCAGCCTAAGCCTGTAGCACATCGGATGACTCCAAGAAGCCTCCAGATCAACAGTTAACCATAGATGTTGCTCTTTACCAACCAGAAAGCTGTTAAAGTGATTGCGTACTGCCACCAGGCGAATAACAAAGATATGCCTTACAATTCTGTAGGAAATCCTTTAAGTTGCTTCAACAACAGTTCAACCTCTCTGGGCTGGAAAATTCCTGACCAAGCAAAGTGCTAAAAAGTCAATCAACACGTCACATATGGTGTCAACCGAACGTGAGGAACAGGCAACTTACAAAAACACTGAATTAAACGTTGTATACAGCAGTGTGACTACTGCATGACAACTCGGAGTGCTCCAGGGTATCACCAATCAAATTCTTCAATGATTCTATTATGCAACTTTCACAATTTGTAGATCTATCAAGTTTCACATGTGCTATGGTATTCTCGAAGTGTGTCAAAATCCGCACTGTTCTTTGGACACTGCAGTAAAACAGTCAATACAACTGAATGCATGATTTGCCTAAACCCTTCCATTACTCCCCTACAAGCGTTTCTCCTGCCACTTCTTTTCCTGTACGTTATCGTAGCGCCACACTGATCGTATTGGCTGCAAAACATGCACATCAGACGTCACCAAGCCGGGTTGACAGAGAGAATGAGATCATTATTTGGGATTCTGTTTGTAGATCTTGGCTGTTTTGAAGTTATTGTGTATGTATACTGAAGTTCGTTCTCTCCATTTCGAGCAAATGTACTGGCTTTCAAAATAGAAACCGCAGCTGAAGTTTGAACAAATCATAGTGTTTTTTTTTTTTTTTTTTTAGATTTTATTTGTAGAGTGGAAACTTTATATACCACAGACCTTTGCTGAAATAAAAATATTGATTTAAGCCCTAAATCCATCCATCCATCGATCCCTTTTCTCAGTAGAGATGACAACTGAACTAGTTAGATAAATGGAAACAACATATTTGTATGTGGATGCCCCAGCTCATGAGAAGCCCCGTTCTTCATTTTGAAAAGTGAAACATTTTCAGGACCATTATCATGCAGGCGGTATTCTTGTCTATCAGATTAGACCGTGCTGTAGTGCCCATTTTATTAGCAGCAGTGCATGTAAACATGATTACGTACGACTTCCGAGAAAATGGACACCAAATGGTCTCCACATTGAATAACAACAACAACAACAACAACAACAAAAAAAATGATACGCCTAAGCCAAATAAACAGAAATAAATTACTGTCTAATGCCTTCTTCCGCGTATCAGCGTGGCACTAATGCTCTTTGAGTGTCATTACGGTTTCTTCCCCCGATGTGAGTGCTCTTTAACAGTATGCTCCCTCAAGTGTGTGTCGGCTAAATCTCTTTTCATGTATCACTTCACAATTCAAACCAAACCAGAAAGCTTCTACAAGTCTCGAGTCCATACACCTGCAGTGACACTATTTCATGAATAGATGTATTAAATCATAATGAAACATAAAAACCTTTTTAGTTTCACTCGGAGTCTGCGTCATGGTTCATTGGTGTTAAAAGTTTTGCAGTCAACAAGCCAGAGCTCCTTGGTTTTCCACCTGCTCAACATGCTTCAGGACCATTGTAGCGTATTGTGATTACTTTCAATGCAAACTGAGGATCTTTGGCTGCAGCTCATGATGGAGCATAAGTAAGAGTAAAAAAGTGTTTACTTCATGAATTATGAATGCTGTGGACTGGACATAAGCTTTGCTAAGACTTATCCTGTTAGACATCCTCCAGTGAGGTGAATCACAAAGTTAGCTCATGAGCTACATCGGCTCGCTAAGCTTATCACTGCTGGTGGGGATTGCCGCAGAATTATATGCAAGACGCAATGTTTACTTCGGCTGCGTCCCATTGATAAGGCGGAGGGTGGAAGCAGTGGAGAGAAAACTAAAAGCTCATGAGAGAGCAATAGTTTGGAACAGCAGAAAAACAAGATTGCCGCCCAGGACCGCCATTACAAATGATATAGAGCAAAGCTCTGGACCTAAACCCAGAGGCTGAGGAGCTGAATGATCACAATGTATAATAATGAGTCGCGATGAAATATGTATGTGTCAAGTAAAAAAAAAAAAAAAAGGCCACAGCATTAAGTTTGGCGCAGGTTTTCTCGAAATAAATGTGGTGGCTCGGATGCAGCATGCCCTGAATTTAAGAGCAAAATGCTTTCCAAAAGAAAGTCAACTGGCTTTTGTTTTGAAAGTGATAAAGTAAATATTGGAAGAAGCATTTGGATCATTCATCAAGTTATAGCACAATACAATTTCCAAAAATGCTGGTTACAAAATGGATACCGCTGCTGTTTTAATGCAAATCAAACTGTGTTGATGTCGAGTATCGTTTGAAGTGACCCAATCACCTCGTCAGAGGAGGACGCGGGACCAGAGAGGTGTGTTTATGGATGCTGCCGGCAGATCAAACGGCTCTGAAGCTGCAGATTCGGTTTTTGGAAAACTTTCTTAGAGGGAAGAGAAATGACTGACAGACAGATCCTGGGCTAAATATATTTCTTTGTGGGAATATTCATATTTATGTGTGTGCCCGTTTGTGGGTGTGTGAACTGTATATACCACTGCAGTGTATTAATTACGAACCACACCCTGGTGACACAGCGACCTGTGGGGAAACAAAATCCGTTATCAAAATAATGATCAAAATCATTGATGTTCATGGAAAAGCAAAGATTAACGTGAGACTTCAGCTGAGTTTGAAGGAACTTAATGTAAATTGTTTTACAGAAACATTTTGTGAAGTGGTAAAGTTCTTTGTCCACATGCGTTATTGGCTTCGTTTACTAAGATCTTGCATAAAATGAGCTAAATTTAATGGCCACGCAAACAGATTTCACTCGTAGTTCGCGTTCAGTTTCTTTGTGATCGACTAAGAATGGGACAATGAGTGTTATCATACACAAACAGGCGTTTTAAGCACCACTTGCACAACAACAACCTGCCGGAAATGCCATTTTTCTTGTTTTAGTTTGCTTGTGTTCACCACGCAGTGATTGGGTGGAGCGCTGAACCACCAGCAGCTCAAAATGAAATGTGAAGTCGAGCTGCACGAGTTGATGGAAGAAGTTACTGTTATAAATCTGAATTTGGAAATCTGGGAGGTGATCTGGAACAAAGTCAAATGTGTGGGGAAAAGAGTGAGAGCTGAAAAGGAGTGTAACACAGAAGATGTTTGATAATAAACTTTGCGTTTGAAAGTTTCTGGGAGCCAAATGAAACATTTCTCACCACAAGAGACACGATGCTAAATAATGTAGACATTTTAAGGCATTGTAAATGACATCCTATATGAACGTTTCAGTAAAAGTGTTAACGTGTGAGCTCGTGGATACACCCTACTATTCAATATGATAGGTGTTATTTTGAATGTCTGTCGGATGTATTGCCAGTCTCCCCTGTCGGTAGATCGGGTTGTGCATGCGATCCATGTTAATCCTCATTTTTACTGTATATGCACAAAATCCTCAGCAGGTCAGGAGCTTTCTCTCGCACGCATACTGTTGTTTAACAGGTTCTTTAGTAACACAAGAACATCTCTATTCAATATCTACGTGGCATTCATTATTCAATTGTCTCACAATAAAGACAATTGAATGCATGAATCAAAGGTTTCTCATCTATTATTTAAAGCCAACAATACAAAGGGGGGAATATTATCATAGAGGTATAATCCATTATGACATGCTTTGTAAAATGAAAAGAGGATGCAATGATTTTTCACGTGACATATTTAATTTGCAACCCTGACGAAGACATCAGATGTTAAAAATTCCCATTTCCGTCACAGTGATTATCAGGATAATTTCAATTTGATGAGGGAAACTGGTGTCTAATAAGTTTTTGGTTTAGGGGTCGTGTAACATGTTTCTCTAAATATCCTTAAAATTTACCAGCAATTTGTTGTTAAAGTGATGGTTTCACAAAGAGAATGTTAAGCAGTGGAAGAATAAAAACTATCCATCGCCTGTAAACGCTTTAACGCAGCTGGTTCCAAAACCTTGAACAGTCACTAGCAACGGCCAGCACATAATAATACAGAGAAACTGTTATATTTGTCACTTAGGAAACAATTTGTCCTGAGACTAAGGGGTCTGACGGAGGCAAAATTCTTGAAATTTCTCTTTTGTTAT
>OMNM01022821.1:7849-20958 GCA_900302745.1 Parablennius parvicornis | reverse complement strand
GAAGAAGAAAGAGGCGAGACAGAGCTGCTGAGGCACTCACTTCACAGCAATTTAGGTCATGCTAAACAAATGCTACACTAAAGAAGCGTAGACAAATAAGACCATCTAGCCTTGAAGTGATGTCAGTATCTTTGGAGGATGTACATAGTGAAGATAACAAAGTGGCGACTAAAAAAACCTGAGATGCTTTATGCATGCTCTGGGTGTCTCAGGCGATTCTTCACAGCATGTGCAGGTGTGAGGTAAATTTCATCAATCATGCCCGAGAGGAAAGACCAAATTATATTCATGCTGCACGCTCAAATATTGTGTGAGCCCTTTATTCAGTTATGCATTGCTTCTCCAGTGAAATGAATGTATACCAATTCTTCCATCGTCAATAGAACAAGTAACACTGCAGCCGTATTGTGTTTACAAATCAAGAAAAACATACAGCAGCAATCCCAGTCCAAAAGAGGCTTCTGACAGACAGTATAACTCTTTGTGGGATTACCTAAGAAGACACGTTTATATTTCAAATACCCTGTTGGATACTGACTTGCCGTCAAAACAGGTTATGATCCATTTTGTATTTGAATTGTGTTCTTCTGCCTTTGTTTTTGTTAAACGTTTTTTCAATAACCAGATTTAGCATGAAAGATGGTTTGTAATCCATTGTCTGTGTATTCGAGGTGATTATCTTATTATTGCTGTATATGTGGAATATACGTATATATATGCCACGCAGAGAAATGATAGAAATAACTGTTTTTGAATTCATATTGGCCGTGCTATTGTATCGACAAAAATATTATAGTAGTAATAGTGAAAGAGTGCAATAGACCAATTCACACAGCAGATTGTCAGCAAATCACCACATTGACTTGAATGTTTACAATGAGAATAAAATGGGATGTGTACACAATTCCTGCAGAAGGAGAAAAACAGCTCCCCGACAATATGAATAAAATATGTGAATTGCTTATGATTAGCATACTAATGACTAATCATCATGCTAATCAGTTCATTTTGTGGCCTCAAATTACAGTGGGGTTGAAAAATATGAGTCCATGAAGATGCATTTGAAAGCTGGGAAATGCTCAGAGAGTTGCAAGGAGGTTACCAAGCAGGTATTTCATTTTGAGGTGTTTTTTTTTTTTTAATGAAGATGCTCACATCGAAAGACAGAAAATGGAGAACAGACCACAATGCCTGAGTGACATTTTCAATTATTTGCATGAGATTTTTTTTTACCTTAAAGTTGAGCCTAAAAACATTTGTATATCGTTACATCATGATTGCTTTGATGCGTTTATTTTCTTTAAATCAGGATACAAGTCTGTTGTGTTTCTACATTTCAATACGTTTAGATTTTACAGTCTTTGCAACTTTAAATGAAAAAATAATATGGGGAAAAAAAACAAAAACAATAGGCAGTCTTAACAGCTAAGTGAATTGTACATCCCCCAAATACTTCCACAGCGTTGAAAAGATTTTCCAGCCAGTGGGCCTGTAAAGAGGGGCGACCCCAGCCTCAGTCTCAGTCACATAATCTAAAAGCCATTGCAAGAAAGGACAAGTAATTCCAGCCTAATGGAGCACATGCAGCATTCACAAGGTGTCATATACAGACTTCAGTCTGAAATTAAGAGACCGAAGGGCTGGTGTTGAAAAGGGCGGCGAGCTGAATCAAAGCGAAGCTGCAGGGTGAGGAGGTCAGCTGCCTGAGAGTCCATGTCACCAGTCTATTTGACATGCCTGTGTGCTCCATCAGCAGGTGTATAAATATGTGTCATGTTTCACACTGCATGTCCGCAGGGACGCCAAGCCAGATGGGATTTTAAATGCTGCATTTCATGTGGTATCATTTAGTAGGTTAGTTCACCCCTCATTGGTTTGCCATCTGGTGCCCTCTCAGCCTGCGATAGGAACATTCACACTGTCTGAATGCTCGCGATCGCCCCTTGCCAGAGCATTTCCAGCAGTTTACACCACCACAGTCGGAGTGCAATCCCTCCAATTCAACTTTCAATTAGAAAATGCATTTTCTTTCTCTCTTTTTTTATGTTTATTTTTCAATTTTTTTTTTTTTGCGTGTGTGTTTGCGTGTGTTATCAGGAAACACGTGTGGAGGTTTAAACTACAAGCCTGGAGGAAAAGTTTAAACGCCAACAAGTAGACAACGTGGCATCACTCAGAATAGTTCAGGAAAAACTTCACATAAATAATGTAAGAGGGTCTATTTAAATCACACTTACCTAAAAACTGGGAAAAATGACGAAGCACTCCTTTAAGATTTCTTTTCTTGCACTTCCCAGATGGTTTTCTTTGAAGGAAAATTTTTTAAAAAAGAAGAAGAAAATCCACGTCCTGCGTCCTGCACGTTTTTTCCCATCAGGATATGCCTTTCCAAATATTTACTTTTCTCTTATTTTATTTTTTCTTTTCTTTTCTTTTCTTTCTTTCTTTCTTTTTTTTTTTTTTAGAATTGCGAGCTCACAGTCCACGACTTTTTTCTCCTCAGATGATCCCCTCATTTGTGGAAGACGCCGGGCTTTGGGCGATTACAGGCAGAGTTAGACAACCAGCCAGTGTTCCCTCCCTTTATCACAATTTGCCAGATTTGCAGACAGCAGCTGACTGGCCTCACCTCGCGCGTTTGGACCTGATAATGTTGCTTATATTAACCTCCCCATATGTTTCTATTTTTTACCTCGATCATATATTTGGAGGGGGGAGGAGGGGTGTTTATATGTGAGGAGGAGGAGGGGGTCATATTCTGTATTGCTGGGCTCAGAGGAGCCTGAAATCCTGCTTCGCAACGTGACAAAAAAAAAAAAAAATCTGTAGTCCACGTGAAATAATTGACTTTTTTTTTTATCGCATTGAAATGGAAGAATTCCAAGTCTTTGTTTTAAGCAATTTCTCCATTACAAAACTTGCTTGCCTTGCTTTAAAGGTGCGCAAAAATTTGGAACGTCTTAATGTCAATATTGGATGAAATGGAAAGAGTGAAACAGTTTGAAATATTAAAAACAAACACGCGGCAAGTGCGATGTGAGTGCAGCCTATAGATGAGGATGAGGAGGATGAGGAGGAGGAGTGGAAGAGGGGGGGCGACTTTGAGATGACATTGAGGCTGTGTAGAAGGGAGTTGAGTCTCTGGTTGTTGATGTTAGACAGTCGCACAAGGCGAAGCGGCTGCTGCCCGTGTTGATTCAGCCTCCTCCTCCTCCTCCTCCTCTTCCTCCTCCTCTTCCTCCTCCTGGTCTTCAGCACTGCTCCCCGCTGGACAGCTCCTGCTTGGACACCTCTAACGCTGCATGGTCCCTTTAAGTCTTTTAATGGAAGTAAAATCCATTTATGTTTCAAGAAATATTGGGAGTTTACAACTTGACCCACAGGAGGAATCTAAGGATACCTCGTTTCGAGATTTGTGGCAGGCAGCGCATCCTCGGCGGCACAGATCAGAGATTCATTGTGAGTAAATTGGGTGCTGAATTCTTGCGTATGTGCTTGTGTGCGTGTTTGAACCAAATGAGTCTGGTTAATGCATGATTCTTTTCTTTTCTTTTTTTGCTGGGTGTGTTTTTGGTGACAGTCAGGGTGAATTAATTTTGTTAATATGTTGCTGGGGTCAATGTAATGATTGCTTGATGATCTCTGTATCTTCATGGTGTATCCAATTAAATGTCGGATTGATTGCTGTTTCCTCCTCTGTTGGATGTTGCAAAGGTGGAGAGACGCATTTTCGTGCGTTTAAATACGCGTGTGGTTCTCAAATACTCGGGCAGGATGAAAAAGCTATTTGTGGAGCCAGATGCGTAAAGCTTTTACGCATTGGACATCCCTTTGTCTCTATGATGCGTTTTGTGTTCCAGTTTGTTTGAAACCTCTGTTTCCCTGCTCCTTTCATCTCTGTATGTGGACAACTGTCGGGAGAATCTGTCGGTGGTAACTGGTGGACTTCATTGTGCTTAATTCTCATAGGCTATTTGCTTTTGCTATGATGCGTCTTTGCGCTTGAAGTGCATGCTTTGGATTCTGGAAATTGTCTCAAAGTTTTCCTTTGTCATTCCTGTACGTAAAGTCAATCTGTGATCTCTTTTTAGGTCTAACTATTTGCATATTTTGCACAGGAAACCGTGTCAGCTAATCTGTTTTTTTAATACTACCATCAGTTTGCGTGCAATCTGTCGTCTGTTTTTTTTTTTTTTTCGAGTTGTGGAGGCAAGTCAGAATGACTTTGACATTGATGCTTTTCGGTGTTTGTTGAACCTGATATGAATGAAAATTTTGTCATGGTTTGGATATATGTGAAGACGCGTTTTGAAATGCATATTTGAAGTTAAATAATGTATGTTTGATTTCAATCGGCATTGTTGTATCGGGATAAATGAGAAAAAGATAAATATTTTCTACCCATGTCTCCTATAAACAAGCATATTTTTTTTCCTGCGCCTCTTAAGATAAACATAAACAAAACAAGCAACCAATTACTCTATTCACGATTCCAGGTTAACGGCGACTGACGAGCCGTGTGAGCACAGGCTTCATCCTCAGACATTCGGTCCAAAGGTTAGGTCTAAAAACCGCGAAGCTGCTGTCTACGTGGACTGGTGCTGAAGCCTCCCGTCCGACTGCCAGGACCTCTGCCAAATCCAGAGACATGGCGACGAACGGCACCAAAACGGATGGACAAGTCACAGAACTGAACGAGGTGGCCACGAATAATGACAAACCCAAGTCACTGGACGTGAAACCCGAAAAGAAGAAAAAGGAGATACCCGATAGAGAAACATGGGGGGGGAAATTTGATTTTCTCCTGTCGTGTGTGGGTTATGCAATTGGACTGGGAAACGTATGGAGATTCCCCTATCTCTGTGGAAAAAACGGTGGAGGTAAACATAATTTTTCACAACTAATTTACGCACACAGCGTGGCCCTTTACGCTCCGCGCTGCACACATAGTCGATCTCACGTAATTGACCGTGTCGATGACATGAAAAGAATAAATCCCACCTACATGTGCAAGACTAATTAATTGACGTGGTGTTGCGGTGTTTTAGGTATTGCGTCATGTTGCTTTTGCTCAGGATTGGTTGCCTTTGCGAATGCTTAACTTGATGTACTTCTATCCATCCAGGTGCCTTCTTGATTCCCTATTTTTTGACCCTCATATTTGCTGGGGTACCCTTGTTCCTACTGGAATGCTCCCTTGGTCAATACACCTCAATTGGAGGACTTGGAGTGTGGAAATTGGCTCCTATGTTTAAAGGTATATGAAACAATTCTATATAATGGTGTTTTAATACCTGATATATCTAAATAATGAAATTAAATTGGGACAAAAGACAATACCAGAAGAATATTTATTACATCTGTTGCTCTCACTGAGATCATTATGACTAGGATTTATAGAGGCCACATAACACACACACAACCTAATTAATTTCTTCATGATAGGTGTGGGCCTTGCAGCAGCTGTCCTGTCCTTCTGGCTCAACATTTACTACATTGTAATCATTTCTTGGGCCATTTACTACCTGTACAACTCCTTCACAGCTGTAAGTATTCTGTATGTGCACTTCATTTATTCAAACCTGAAACCACCATAAGGACAAGGCTGTACCCTATATTGTGATATGTGTAAGATACTGCAAATCCTCAGTGGTATCAAGAGAAAAAAAAAACAATATCAACGTTTCATTTGTTTTTCAGGACCTTCCATGGAGCACATGTAACAATCCATGGAATACAGACAGATGCTATACAAACTACAGCATTGCAGATACCACCAATCTCACCAGTGCAGTGTTAGAGTTTTGGGAGTAAGATAATGACGGCCTCCTTTTGCTTTTTCACATCAGCAATGCTTTAAAGTATCCCGCATGCATCCCAGGGCTACATATAAGACAGCCTCCCTTGCTGCATGGCTATTTCCCTTTGTGCATAATAGTCTTATTGTTGCTTGCTCCGACTTATAGGCGCAACATGCATGAAATGACTGATGGCTTGGAAAAACCAGGCCAGCTTCGAGTGCCACTGGCAATAACACTGGCCATTGCCTGGGTCCTCGTATACTTCTGTATCTGGAAAGGGGTTAGCTGGACAGGGAAGGTAAGCTGTTTGCCAAATTTGGTTATCCAAGAGATCTTAGGCTGTATTGGTTCCTTCAATGGAGCAGAATGTGACAGCTATGCAATATTAATCAGTCTAATATCACCTCATCAATCATTTAGCCTGCAGTCGGTATTGTCCAGATTGATTTTAAAAATCAGAGAGAAGACACCAAAAACTCATGTTCACTAATCCCTCTCTGCCTCATGGTGGCTCCTCTAATTCCATTTCTCCTGACACATTGTCTATAATGAGTGTGGATTCATGATAGGAGGAGCAACAAACAGCCATACGCTGCAATCTGGTTTTGTCCTCTCCCCTCACTTGGAGCAGCTTCTCTCCCTTGTGATGCCACATTTTGAAAGTGTAGTTCATCACATGACCATGGAAAATAAAATTTGTTTTGGTCACAAAATACCCCCCATCCCCCTTCACATTTTTGCTCACAAAATGCTTGCACAGAGTCACAAATGCACAGAGACAGAGAGAGATGATTCAACGTGCAACTGCAGAGATTTCCTTTGCAGAATATTCTCTTCTGTTTCCTTTCTTTTTTTTTCTTCTTTTTTTTTTGAGGAAAAATCTTAACAAACCCAATGAAAATTGTTTTCTAAATTGCCTCTTTCATGAACCACACATATCCATAAGAAACAATGTCTGATACAATGATCTCACTGTCTATAGGTTGTTTACTTCTCCGCCACGTATCCCTACTTCATGCTGTTTATTCTCTTCATCCGTGGTGTGACTCTACCCGGAGCGAAAGAGGGAATTTTGTTCTATATCACCCCAGACTTTGAAAAGCTCAAAGAATCTGAGGTAATGATACATTGTTATATGATTCATACCTATGTACTGCATGCCTGAGTGAGCTTGACTCAGCCTCACACAGTCAAATCTTTGTGCTCCTTTGTCAGGTATGGCTGGATGCAGCTACCCAGATCTTTTTCTCCTATGGATTGGGACTCGGGTCACTTATAGCTCTAGGCAGCTATAACCCGTTCAATAACAATGTTTACAGGTAAGACTGGTGATGATCCATGAACAGGATATAATGTATGAGGAAGATGTGAAATGTATTATGTGAGAGTGAATCATCACAGCTGAAGATGGCAGTAATTAAATTGCTGCTATTTTATCATATTATACACCCTGCAACTGTATTCAAGGCTACTTGTTAAGAGCCTTTAAAAGCCCATATTAATGTGAGTTCCTGGCCTGGCAATATTAACAATCTCAAATGAAAGCTGTTTCTTTCTGTTAGTGTGCGAGCTGAAGAATAAGAAGGTATTGAAGCTTGAGTGTTTTCTGCAGCAGCCTCGTGGTTCTGGGTCACATAAACAATCAGTTACATAAATATTGTTGCAGTCATTTTGTGCAGTTTGTGGCCTTGTTTGAATTGATTTTGTCTTTCTTTTACATATATCATAGTTCCTATATGAGTTCTCAAACCCTAACCTACACCTGTCAAAATTTATAAAGAAATATTTGTAGGTGAATATCTGCATACAATACAAAAGGGCCACATAGCAGTGAAGCATTCTCACAGCTGCTCTGGCCAAATTCTTTTGTGGGGACAATTTAGAGAGAAGGTCATTGCATATAATTTTGAACAATGTGAATTAGCATTTTTCACACGAAATGTTTTTTTTATTTATTTATTTTTTTTACATTTTCTCCCCCCAGAGACTCTATTATTGTGTGTTGCATCAACTCATGTACCAGCATGTTTGCTGGCTTTGTAATCTTCTCCATTGTTGGCTTCATGTCACACGTGACAAAGAAAGACATCGCAGATGTAGCAGCTTCAGGTAACTACACATCTCTGTCTTCTGTTCGCATTGTCATAGATACTGACTGCTAAATGCAGTGTGCAGCCGAATACAATCAAACTAACCCAAATGAAATGTGATTTTTGCTGTCCAGGTCCTGGTTTGGCTTTTCTGGCCTATCCAGAGGCTGTAACCCAGTTGCCTGTGTCTCCTCTCTGGGCCATTCTGTTCTTCTCCATGCTGCTCATGCTGGGAATTGACAGCCAGGTAAGGGGCTTGGAGATGATCTGCTCATGGGCTGACCTAAATATTTAAATTCAGGTACATATCATGCAGCTCACCCCTGCGCTCTGCATGATAAGCATGCAATTTGCTTCTTGTGGACAGATATAGCTGGGCTTTGACATTGGCTGTCAAGTATTTTTAATGCAACTTTATCACCTCCATATGCCCGCAGGCCCCACTGTCTGTCTGTCTTTATTTTGCATATGATATCTGGGTTTGGACAAGACCACACAGGTTAGAAAAAGAGCATAGATGCAGTGATACACTGGCTATGACTAGCTGTACCTCAGAGTAGAAAACATAAATTATAACTCCATTTTAAATGTCATAGCCGCACCGCTTTTTGCACATCAGCGCTATTACCAAAATGGCTTCCAAGAAGTGGATGCTTGGTCATTCAGAAGATTATGTTAGTGTTTTTGTCCCATGGTTTGTTGCACACTGCAGTACTTTGTCATTTGTTATCATGAGTCAGTTCAACCAGCAAAATAAAGCTTCTCTGGAAGAGAGTGCTTTCTTCTCAATATTCACAGACCTCTAAAAAAGATAGACAAACACTCTGCATATTAAAAAAATAAGCAAGGTGTAACTAGTGGTATATTCATTCCTATCCTTAATGCTGTTTTTATGGTTCTGTCCTTCAGTTCTGCACTGTTGAAGGCTTCATCACTGCTCTGGTGGATGAGTTTCCCAGAGCTCTTAGGGGTAGACGAGAGATCTTCATCGCTGCTGTCTGTCTGGTGTCCTATGTGATCGGACTATCAAACATCACACAGGTACAGCAGGGCAGCTCTCTCAAGTGACCACATTCATGATATCAGATTAAACATGTAATAAAGATATGCAAGTGAAACATGTGCATTTACGTAGCGTGCAAGAATAAATTTGTACACTTGATTGATCACAGTTACAAAGAATATTTGCACATAACGTCTTTCATAACATTTTATTCATTCTCTTGTGACCAGGGAGGAATCTATGTGTTCAAACTGTTTGACTACTACTCTGCCAGTGGAATGTGTCTGCTGTTCTTGGTCTTCTTTGAATGCATCTCCATATCCTGGTGCTACGGTGTGTATTATCAATATTTCATGCTATATAGTAAAACCAAGGAACAAAATTGTAAACATGATTACAGAAAAAAAACAATTTGTACATTTTCACAAATCATGTTGATAAAACATCATCTTTAAGAGGGAAAACAAATGTTACGAAACGTCACACCTATCCAGAGATATTTCTGCAGCTTCAAGCACAGTTCGGTCTCAAGGTCATGAGCACTCATGTGTTCCACCTCGCCATCCTCATCACCATGCATGGCAGACCAGCAGCAAATTGAAACAGATTGGATATGAATATTTCGATCATCGATTCATTTGTCTCGCAGGTGTGAACAAGTTCTACGACAACATCCAGGAGATGATTGGTTACAAGCCCTGTATATGGTGGAAGATGTGTTGGGTCGTGTTCACCCCTCTCATTGTCGCTGTGAGTACTCTGGACTAATAGAACAGTACATGTAAAGTCATGACATGAAAAACGAAACGATAAATAAAGTCAATATTACCTGCCTGCAGTCATGTCAGGCGGAGACAGCGCTGCCTGTAGTCAGTGGTGTCAGGATGCATAAAGCGTCTCGTGTCTCCCACAGGGGGTGTTCTTGTTCAGCGCCGTACAAATGGTTCCTCTCACAATGGGAGACTATGTGTTCCCGGGCTGGGGTCAGGGAGTAGGCTGGCTCATGGCGTTGTCCTCTATGGTTCTCATACCAGGATACATGATATACATGTATCTCGGGCTCAAGGGTACTTACAAAGAGGTAAGAAGGAAATCATCTCTCGTTAATTTGTAGTGTGAATGTGACATTTTGCCCGCTTGCGTCACAGCGTTTTGGTTTAACTCACACTGTGGCTGCGTCACCTAACATCCCCTCCCTGTCATCTAATTAGTTTGTGTCGTGTTTCTCTCCCAGCGACTTCGGATAATGCTTCAGCCTCCTGCAGTCACCAGGCGATGTCAGGAGAACGGACCGGAGCAGCAAGTGGAGACCAACACTGCAAACTTGTCCAGCCCTGCTAATCCTGCCAGCCCCGTGAACCCTGCTCCCGCCAACCCGGCCAGCCCGACCAACCCCACCAACCCGGCTCCTGTTAACTCAACCAGCCCGGTGACCCCTGCTAACCCTGCTCCACCAGCAGCCAATCCGGCCACCGCAACCAGTCCGGTGAATCCGGCAACAAGTCCCACCGCCACTATAACCACCACCACCTCTACCACCGTGGCCAGTCCGGCTAGCCCCGCCACCACAACTGTTAGCCCAACCAGCCCGCCACCGAATCCAACCAGCCCCACAGAGCCCGTCAGCCCCCCGAACCCAACCAGCCCGACCTCCAACCTGACCAATGCCGAGGCCAATGTGTAGGCAACAAAGAAACCCTCATGGAGCATGTAGACAAAAGAGAACATTACAAAGGACTTCCAAGATTATAATTGATTCACCTACCTCCAGGGGCAATATGTGATCTAAACAGATTTTCAAACCATGTTTAATTTTTCTCTGCATTTGTCAAACCAGGCTGATGATGTGTTATTGTTGGTTTGGAAAACAATTTCAAAGACTGTTAGTGTCCACAAATCCAACCATGATTCTGAGTGGAAAAAAAAAAGAAAAAAAGAAATGTAAACATACTGTGTAATACTGTGAGAAAAGAAAAAAAAAACCTAGAGATATAGATTAGAGATTTGTTGAATATCTTCATGAATCAAGTAAATACCGTGTGAATATAGTAGATGAAGTAGTGAACAAAATTGACATCATTGAAGAGTGCAAAGGATGGCGTCAATTTTTATTGTGGATGTTTACTAAACCTCACACAGTTGTCTCTTTTCCAAATGTTGCTCTCTGTGAGGTAAAATACAGGCCACAAGGCAACGGGGAGCTCTGAGTAAGCACAATGCCAATAAGATGTTCATGTCGAGGAGTTCTGGAGCAATCCAGTATTTGTTGCAAAAGATTTTGTGTGTGAGAGAGACTGTTATTTTTCCTTCTGTTTATTTTTGTTTTTCAGTAAAAAAAAAATCATGGAAAAAAAGAGAGAGAAAACTTTTATGTGATCAAAAACATTTTTAGAATTATTTTTAGGATGTTTTATACTATATGTGTTGTGATGGAGGACCAAAATCAATAGGCAGACAAAAGCAAAAACTATGCCAGTTAGTATTCGGTTGGCAAAGCACAGGGTACAAAGAAGTACAAACAAAAAAAATGAAAGAAAGAAAAAAAAAAAAAAAAAAAAAACAAAAAAAAACAATGACAGAGAAGGCTTTAAGCCAGTACACCAATTACAACTAAGCCATAGTCTGTTTACATGACTGGGCAGAACCACAAATTCCAACTTTGTAAGCTAGCACAAAAAAAAAAGAAGAAAAAAAAGAAAAGAAAACCTGGACCAACTCTGTGTTTAAGTACAGTCATGATTTTTTCTTTATGTGTCATGATCAATCATAGTTTGATCAGTATGTATTCAGCAATACATATGTAGATGTATAAGTGCAGGCCAGTAAGCAAGTGGTCTGTTTCTCTTTTTGTTTATGTTGTCTTTGCTTTACTAGTGAAAAGCACAAAGCTTTAATTTCCCCAGACTTTTGCCATGGCGTGTTAGGACAATGTTAGTTTGCTTCTATGGCAGCTACTGTGAACGGCATCTGGTTGAACAGAACATGTTTACCTTGAAAAGCAAAACAACTGAGCGAAAATGTGAAATGGCTACAGTTCATGTCCTGTGAATTTTGTATAAAGTTACTCTACCACAGTTTTCTCTGGAACTTTGTTGTAAAACCGTACTGTGTAAAACATGTAACTGTGAATGTCTGTACTACATTGGAAGTATTTGTCTAAATGTTGAAAAAATGGAGTTGCTGTTTTCTGCAATAATATTTTGATCACAGAAGCTAAAGCACATATCTTACAGAAATATACGAAATGATGATGACAATGAAGATACTGATGATTATATTAAAAATAGAAACTATGTCTAGTAAAACAATATTGTTTTGTATATTTTTAACTGTCTCACTGCCTAATGTAAAACATAATATAAACATGATATGTATCTAAATGGTGTCACATGATAAAGCACGATTGTTATGTTATACAAACAGAAAAAGACTGAAAAAATAAAGAGTTATAGAAAATATAAAATTCAATACATGCCTGGCATATGTCCCTTGTAGCACGTGTGCTTAAAGTAGCAGGCAGAAATATCGTTTCTGGTGACACTGTCACCAGAAAATTAGGTCAACCCCAACTATCCTTACAAAAGATGCATGCTGCGCTGAATCCTCCTGCGGTAATTGGCTGTTGTTCCCTCTCTCGTAAATAAGCTCACCCTACGGAGCATTTTCAGTCAATAAATATAAGAAAACGTGGAACCAATGAAAATACAGGTAGAGGGTAGAGAAAAGACAATGTGTTGTGTGACTGTTAATTCCGGAATTAGGGCCAGGTGGGACATGCAAAATGAAATAAAAACACCTTCTCAGCATTTTTAGGTGGAGATTAGCTGAACTTCACAGTAAGGGGAACAAAAAGTAATCATCATAGTAAAAGAAGAAGAAGAAATGTCAGTGGAGGAAAGTGTCTGAAGCTCTTCCTTGTGGTTTATTGAGTGTCAGAAACATAAACTGATAGAGAGGCTTCAGCAAACAAGAAAAACACAGCCACGAAACAGCTCTTGCCCCGGGGCCTGCCGTGCCCACCCGCCCCATCTCCCCAACCTCTTATGGCTCTGTGTGTGTGTGTGTGTGTGTGTGTCTGTGTGTGTGTGAGAGAAAGGGAGAGCGAGAGAGAGAGAGAGAGAGAGAGAGAGAGAGAGAGAGAGAGAGAGAGAGGGTGTGAGTGTGTGCTGAAGTGGACTGGCGTTTAAAGAATGCCCCTAATGGCAGCTCCTATGA
>OMNM01022807.1:3249-14403 GCA_900302745.1 Parablennius parvicornis | reverse complement strand
GGAGGGTGTATTTCTGCTTTTATTGATTTGGTGTTATGTTAAATCTGTTATCAAGCTAGATGTAAGACTGGTGTCTGGCTGGTTTTTGTGTAGTTTTGGATGATTTTCAATCTTGAAATAAAGCCGATGTTTAGCGTCATCTTCATGTCATTCTACCATTATATTAATTTCCTTGAATCTAAATGTGTGTGAGACGAGAGACTGTAATAACGAGAAATGAAGGTCACAAGATCCTGAGTGATTTGTTCTACCTCCTGCTCGGTACGTGACTCTCATGGCGAACGAGTTGTGCGGGAGGTTGTAGCCGGAGGCGCTGTTTCCCTCAGTGAACTCAAAATCTGTGAAGAAAATAAGAAACTCTATTAAAGTTCCAAGTTTCTGATGCAGACATTCAAATTTCTGGAGCAGACAGACCTTCATCTCCAGAGGGGTAGCTTCTGCTTTTGTCCAGAGATTTTCCATTTGGCAGCTGTGAGACGAAACAGAACAGGAAACTGAAACACATCACCATGTTTTGGTGCACAGACGAGGAGTGTCATGGCTCCTCTCATGAAAACATCTTCAAGTGTGAAGAAGACAGATGACACTGTACAGAAAGCAGTCGTGGCTCTCTGACCTTCTGCTGGTCTTTCTTGGTGTGCTTGCTGATGGTCTTCGGGGGGGCGACGCCCATCTTTGCAGACTTGAAAGACTCCAGACGGCTCCTCATGGTCCTCTGGAAGATCTCCTGCACTTCATTTTCGTCCTTGTTGACGTCAAAGTGGCTGCGGCTGTACCGATGCCGATGCTGAGGAGGAGAAGAACATGTAGTTTCCACCCTGGGAAGAGGAGAAGCAGCGTTTGTTCTTCAGCTCGGTGACGCCAACCTGTTTCCTGCCTTTGTAGAGATGCTGCTGCAGGAGATGGTGACTGCTGATGTCCTCCGTCTCCCTCACACCCTTCATGGCCTGCTCGTGCATCTCCAGGCTCACCGACGGCACCGGATCTCGTCTGCCGGGGAAGAACAGATTTAGAAAGATTGAATTGCTCTGTACTGCCGACAGATCACCAACAGAACATCTTTACTACTTTCATTGCTTTGAGTGCCTGTGTCCACCAGCAGGGTGACAAGCTGCAGTGGAGTGTATTTAACTAAGTGTGAATGTGTGCAATCAATTCTGATTCAGTGTGATTGTGTATTTGAGTGTGAATCTGACCTGACGGACCCGGGGGCTCCAGGCTCGTCGTACATTTCTGCCATGATATCGGGCATAACCTCAGCGTAGTCGTCACCAAACTTCTTCTTGAAGTCCACAAAGGCGTTTTCATTACGAACAAACTCTAGCGATCCTCTGCGTTCTCCCTGAAAATAGCATGACAGGCAGAGTGCTGAGTACATGTACTCAAGTACATCTGCAGATTACTTTTAACTCGTATTGAGGCTGTTTGAGAATAAACAGATTGATAATTCGTTACTTTGTCACATTTTTTGGACTGTGGGAGTCGGCGGACCCATTACAAACTTGAGAAAAAGGTGCAAGTAACTGAGTGAGTAGTTGTGACAGATTGCTGTGAGGAAGTAAGGCCGACCTCAGACACGTAGTTGATGGCATCCTTCAGGTTCAATTTGTGGAAAATTTTGAAGAGTTGGTCTCGGTTCCTCCTGGCGGATGGTTTCATCAACAGCCGAGACATCCAGTTCTCCTCAAAGTGATTCCACCTGGAGAAACAGAGAGGCGTCAGAACAAACAAACATCCAGTTCATCTCAAAGTGATTCCACCTGGGGCCTGTGCTACGACATTGGGTTTTCTCTTATCCAGATAACTTCAAGGATTAACCCTGGGTTTTCTGTACTTCGACGCTCTTTCACTTCTTACTGGGATAAATCACCCCAGCAAGTTCCTCTGAATGTCTAACCTGCTACCGAGCACAATACGTTATGCATAAGATAACAGTGAGTGCAAGAGCTCTGCCTCATGACCAATCAGATGTCTTGGAAAATGACCTGCCCATTCTTAGTTGATGGTGATTGGTGTGCGGGTCCAGCACTGAGGGCAGCAGAGGGAAAATGAGAAAGAGTACTTAGAGCAATCTTTTTGACAAAATAAAATAAATCCTGGTCACTGAGGCTTAGAAGTATGTTTTTGATCTTGTTTTCTACTTGTTTCAGTCTGTTTAGCTCCATAAGGCTGTATCTGAAATAATGAGACTAATAATAATGAATGTCAGAATGTTTAACCTGCTTGTGAGCAGGTTAAACACTCTGAGCAAGTTACCGGGGTGATCTATCCCAGTAAGAAATGAACAAGTGCCGTAGTACAGAAAATCCAGAGTTATTCCTTGAAGTTATCTCAGTAAGACAAACTTCAGTGTCGTAGTACAAGCCCCTGGAGGAGCAGAGAGACGTCAGAACAAACAAATAGTTTTCCTCAACGTGATCCCACCTGACATCAGACAAACAAACATACAGAGGAACACACAAACAAACAAAGAAATAGATGGACAGACCAACATGCAAGGATTCCAACAATCAAGCACAGAGACAAGCAGATGAAGAGACAACAAACAAAGTGCAATGTCTCCACGTACTTGTCCCTCATGTAGTTGTGTCCAATCTGTCCTGAGATGTCTTCTATGGCGACCAGCATGTGATCGAACGCCTAAACGTAGTGAGGAGAGACTGTTAGCACACTGCTAAAGGTTTCCGACGGCACTCTCCCGTTACCAAACTTTACCTTGTTCTGCACTTTCTCCACGAGTGAGCGCTCCGACGCTGCTGCTCGCTTCACTTTGAGCCACGTGACCAGAGGTTTCATGGTTATTCCCTAAAACACAAAGTTCAGAGGAAAAACGTCAACGTGAGCCAGCAGTGATCAGATTGAACAATGGGATCAGAACATCATGTGTAAACACCCCTCTCTGAAAAGCAACGTTTTCATGTGAATACGCTGTGAATACATTTGCTGCGTTTTAGGTCTCTGAGCCACATAAAACAGAACTTTATGGAAATTACTTAAAAGGTGAAACTTGGGCTCCATCGCCATGGAGACGGGCGAAAAACACACTTTCTGGAAAACCCCTCTCCTCTACAAACCACGACGTCCTCCTAATGTGTCTTTGCTACAGACACTACAACTAAAGCGATTACCTGGATGATGACGGTGAAGTACACAACAATCAGCGTGGTGGACACCATCAGGTTCTTCTCCTTGATCTTGGTCTCGTCCAGCATGGTGGCCAGGCCGTACGCCACGGCACCTCGCAGGCCACCGTAACTCATAATCACTTGATCGATGAACTCCAGGGGAACCAGTCGGAACTTGTTCAGGATCCAAGTAAGGAAGAACACACCTGACAGGGACAATTATGTGGTCAGTATTTATTAATGCCCTTTGAGAAGTAGAGATTACTTAAACATCTAGTGGGAGTAAGACGCTCTATAATCTGGATGATAGTGGAGGAAGATGCTCCATAATTTGGATATTAGTTATTATTACACTAGTGGGAGTTTGTTAATGATTATTGAGCTTCTCACCGATGATTCTGTACACGAAGATGAAGAGCAGTGTGAGGAGGATGAAGCCAGTGTTCCACACCCAGATGGCCTTGTCAATGGCCGAGATGCCGAGGAAAACAAAGATGATGGTCTCCGACCCATTGGCAAAGACCTTCATGGCGTATCTGACCGTGTTGACAGAGTTTTCGTCCATATTGGAGTTGATGTATTTCTGGCAGCACATCCCGCAGAAGACAATGCTGCAGAGCAGAAACGCCATGAACACATCCGTCCACCCTCACTACCACACAGACAATATGGTAGGCAAGCTGCTGCTTCCTGCAGCATACTCACGACAGGATGGACGACAGTGAGAGCATCTCAGCCGTCAGGTAGGCCAGGTAACCCAGGATGAACACGAAGCCCGGCTCGATGATCTGGATGTTCTTGGTGCATCTGGTGAGGAGGGAGATGAGTATCCCAAACACGAAGCCCACCAGAGAACCGCCAAAGGCCACCACGAAGAAGGAAACTGTATGGGGTGGGGCATCAAAAAAACAAATGGTTTGAAGACTTATCAACAACTTGTAAAAGGTGTGGTGAGATGACTGTGGCTTGCTTGGTTGAACGTTCGTCTCTCAATCAGAAGGTTACTAATTTGATTCCCTATCCTGTCTACATGTTGAGGTGTCCTTGAGCAAGATGCTGATTCCCAAACCGCTTCCAGTGAACTGTACTTATGACAGCTGCCGCCATTAGTGTGTGAATAATTGAATGTCATTACTAGTGTAAAGTGCTGTGGGGGCTGCTCAAGCTGTTCCTCCGCTGGTAAACAGGAGTTAAGTGATATAGTGCAAGGGTAATTTGATACTGCTAAATGCTAAAGCTCACATCCTCTTTAACAAAGGAAATGAGCGTAAACATACAGGTTTCTCTGATAATGAGTAAACAAGTCTCACTTATTCCTTTAATGATCTCCACGGCATTGATTTGGGATCCTCCAAGTGACACAAATGCATCGAAGACATTGAAGAGCACCTAAAAACAAAGATGATTCACACTTTGTACAACATGGAAAGAAAACAGATACATCACATGATATTGAGAGCTTTTTATTGCTTTATTTTATAAGATTGTCATAAAAAGGGAAGCTATTATGAACTTCTGTTCAATTTTTCTGGCTTTAGTTTGCAGTGTCCGTCAGTTCTTCAATAGACTGAGAATCTCATGATACGAATGTTTAGCAAGCTGCAGACTCTTACAGTGACTTGAATAAAGGTGAACTTCTTTACACATGAAAGCGATGGGTCATTATGAGGTTGAAGCGTTCATATATTCAGAAGTATAAAATCTGAACAGGCTGAAGGACGTCTTTGGGTAAAGGTCACAGGACTACTTCTGAGTGTTTGGTCTCTCGCCACTTCAAGTCTTCCAAGTGTACTTTAGTTTTGATGGATGTCTCTGGAAACTCACTGACTGCTCTGCTGCCTCGGGTCACAGCAGGAGAAAGCTAAGAACAGTGGGTGGGGTGATGGTGGGAGGATACGAACCACGGTGACGCCGTCGTTGAGCAATGACTCTCCGAACACCATGATGAAGAGCACCTCGTTGACGTGGACCTGCTCGAACACTGCGATGACAGCGACGGGGTCCACGGCGGCGATCAGGCTACCGAAGAGGAGATACTGCAGCAGACCGATGTCCAGGTCACCTGCAGCACACAAAGACTACAGTCTGGACTTCGAGATGGTCGAATAAACCTGACAGACTCTTGGAAAGCAAACTCTTCTACTTTACTTTGTACTCCTGTTACATGGAATTTAACATAACCAGACCTAAATTTAATCAACAACAACTAAGATCATTTTAATTTGAATCCTAATCTTTATTGCCAAATGGAAACATGCAGTGTGAACAGTAATGGAATCATTACAGAACCCTGACGAATACTACAATAAAAGTTTTTATATTTATTGGAATTAGGGAGGCACCAATATCGGAAGAGCGTGTACTAACCTTTAGCTACTTACTCATACTGAGTACTGATACGAGTACTAACCTTTAGCTACTTGCTGATACTGAATACTGATACGAGTACTGACCTTTAGCTACTTGCTGATACTGAGTACTGATACGAGTACTGACCTTTAGCTACTTGTTTATACCAAGTACTAATTAAATGCCATAAAGCTTAGTTCATCCTCCATACGCAAATGATACACGACAGCCATGTAATCTGTGCAGTATTGGACCCGATACCAGAAACCGGATCCCTTCCTCTGTGGTTGTGGTTTAAAGAGGAGCCCTGTGAACAATAAATAAAGAGTAGTTTATATTACCCATAGCTCCCCCCTTGTGACACCCCCACAGCGACAGCCCCACACTGGCGGCATTCCAGCATGTCCCGATGACGGCGTAGACCAGGATGGCGCCCATGTTGCTGAAGAAGAGCTTGTTGGGCATGGAGTACCCAGCGTCCAGGATGACCTGAGGCAGCAAGTAGAAGAAGAAGACCGTCGGGGTCAGGGTGAAGGTCTGCGCCTTGTCCGCGCCCCAGATCATGGCACCCAGGATGAAGCCAAAGCAGATGAGCAGGGCGCTCTCCGGGATGATGTTGGTCACATGGTGGTTCGCCTCGATGACTGAGGTCAGAGGAGGAAGACGAGTCAGATGCACAAGCTTCCATATAATCAGTACCTTCCTTCAAAGATTCACAAACAAACAATAGAGTGTATGAAAGGTAGCAAATCCAAATAGTATAACAGATGACCTGAAGGCCTCACATATTATGATATTAACAAGTTTATTACAGAGGACGAAAGAGTAAGATTGTAGTGCTCGAGACCAAGACTGTTCCATTTTCAAGGTCTTGATTCAGCTTCTGCCCTTTAAAGTCCTGGTCTTATCTTGATTTTGAGATGCTTTGGTCTTGGTCTTGACTCTGTCTCGGGTTAGGTGGTCTTGACTACAACACTCGGAAAGAATGCTGAACATATTTACTCAAGTACAATTCCACTCAGATTGTGTCAATTAGCCTGGAAAAACAAGTGAAAGTACTGTTAAAATACACTTTTATAATTCTACCACGCCTGAAAACACTCATCACAGTTGCAGAGATATCTAACCAGCTAACCACCCGTCTGCCTGTAATACCACGTTATATCTGCAGATGGTGCAGTGAGTCTTTCTACCTCTCTTCATGCATTCAAGCCAAGAACAGAAGAAATCA
This sequence comes from Parablennius parvicornis, assembly GCA_900302745.1. Lineage (NCBI taxonomy): Eukaryota > Metazoa > Chordata > Actinopteri > Blenniiformes > Blenniidae > Parablennius > Parablennius parvicornis. Next base: position 7,698 of record OMNM01022807.1, on the reverse strand, counting down.
ATCTGACGTGAGTGAAATTCAAAAAGTACTCGGAGGAACAGCGACTCACTACTGCCACTAAGTGCGCAAACACAGCATCACTTACATTTATTAATTTGTCCATTGGCAAACCTTTAAACCTTTCACACATTTACATTCCGGTGACTCTGAAAGTTTAGCAAATTATCAACTGTTCCCATCGTCACGTTCCTACAGGTGTATGATTAATGTGTGTGGTTTTGTATGTGTGTGTGTGTGTGTGTGTGTGCGTGTTGTACTTAATGGACTGATGAAGGGCCTCTAAAGGTTTGTTAATGATCGAATCCGTTGAACCGAGTCTTCAAAGTATTATAAAAGGTTTTAATGTCTTTTTTCACCGCTGATGTGACATTTAAAATAAAATGCATTTTTCTCAGAATTTAATACAAACCAAGATTAATGTATGTTTCCACAGAAATGGCAGAAACGCTGAACGATTTGTTCTGGCCATGGTGGGCATACGTGGTATGCGTGGTAGCAGTGAGACAAAGCATTTCCAAAAGTTTCACCATGGAAGCCGTTTATAAAAAGTTGCATTTTCTGCATAAACAAACAAAAGCAACTCTAAAAAAGTTTAGCATTTTCACTTGAAAACTGCTCCAGTGGAGTCACAATGAAGCAGATCAGCTGAGTTTTGTCCTCAGATCAACACTGAAGGTCAGGGTGAAGATGGAAGGTTAGGAGTTCAAGAAAAGTGCTAAAATGTGCAGAAATGTTTTCCTTTAATTTAGTTTGTGATCAAAAGTCGTTCATATCTGCATATATGGATGCATTTCGTTTTGTCAGAGCTGACTGGTCTGTTATAAGCACGTGGTAATGGCACTTAGGCACATAATTATTTTAAACCTAGTTATTGCCATGAACTCTTAAAATGCAAAACCTCACATTGATTCAAATGTAAATCGTTGCCTGTTTCATTTTTCTACAAATGAAAATACCTAAGAAGTCTGGACGAAGGACAGACTGAGGTGTCAACATGAATGTTTTACCAAATTCTTAGACGTGCGTACCGTAAAGAGGTCAATAGCTTGCTCTGCTGCTGCCGCAAAAAATTTTCAAAATGAGATTAAAAAGTGAACAGGGATGGACTGAAGGAAAAAAAAAAAAAACACTTACTCAAGAGAAATTACTTTTTATGTAATTATGTTATGTTATGTTATTGTAAATGCAACTTGGAGTTACTCTTTTGTAAACGTGAATTGCTAATGGAGGTGGGGCATCACATTGAGCCTGGCCAGCTCCGGGTTTTAAAACTCATAACTCAACATGTAAAAGTTCTTCACATAAACTTTAAATAGTTAAATTTGACCGGTGCCACTTGTGGAAACATCTCTGAAAGACTGTCTGCGGCCTTCACGTTTTGTCGCTCTCAGCTCTTCTGAAACTGGCCATCCTTCGCTTAAACCGGAGGAATTTTCAACAGCACGAGACATTGCATTAAGCTGAGCTTCAAAAATCTCCACTTCATCTCCTCCAATTCAAGAAATTGTAAGACTGCAACATCCAAACTATGTGCAAAGCGACTGCAGCCGGCTGAGACGGCCCTACTTCTTCCCGCCTCTCAGGTATTCCACCGTCTACCCGTTAAAATTCATTAGTTCACCGGCAGACAACTCGTCTTCTCGATGTATTTGATTTTCACTTCTCACAGAGTGAAATTCACAGAAGTAATTTCCTCTGGAGGAAAAATCTACTTTAAGTCTTAATTCTATGATTTTTTTTCTCTGCCATCTTAAATCAATATAAAAGTGAATACTTTACATACCCAGTTTTCCCAAAAAGGCCACAAATACCCATATTGCCACAAGATATGGCGAATTCACATGGTGCCACTTAAAGGTCACGATGGGGATCCCGGTGACGTTATGGCCATGCTCGCTCTGGTGCTTGTGAGGCCCCTCGTCAGCCTCCACAGGCGAGGCGAGGCGGATCAATAACACAGAGCCCAGCAGGCAGAGAAATCCACAGCGGTGCATTTGAGCCACGCCGGGAAATTCAAAGGAAGGTTTAGAAACGAGCTCCGGTGAGACGCCTCCTCCCGCCTGCGAGAGTTCAGAAGTTCATGCCGTGCTTTGATTCAGGAGGATTTTTTTCACCTCGGCTCATTCCTCCCACGGTCAGTCCAGACGGCTGCCGGACGGCGACTCTTTATACGTCCTGAGTCTCTCAGTGACACAGGCTGAAAGATTTGGGGAGGAGTGAACGATGTCAACCCAGAAACGGCCTGGTTACTGAGTCACATCACAGTCATTTGTTTATTTGTGCTTTCAGGTCTCTAACATGAGTGTTTGTGTGTGTATGTATGTGTGTGTGTGTGTGTGCGTGTGTGTATGTGTGTGTGCGTGCGTGTGTGTGTGTGGATGGAGCAGAGGTCGTTTGATAGGTGACAGGAGAAACCCTGTGTGTCTTCAGGTGTGTGTGTGTGTGTGTGTGTGTGTGTGTGTTCCTGTTGGCTTTAGGCTTCAGTAATGATTGACACTCCTGTTTCTCAATCTTGGTTTAAAAAGTAAGAAAACATTGAGCTTTTTTCACACGTTCTCTAAAAAAGTTGTATTCCTTTGTTTTATGCATTAACTCTAACATGCATGTGGGCTGATGGAAAATTGAAGCAGCTGACAACTGGGAAAATACCAGTTTGCTTGAGAAGTCCGACTTCCCAGTTGGAAGTGTTCAGCTAACAAGTCAAAACTGTGAACATCAGCGAACAGATAATCATTGCTCTATAAACCTCAGTGAGCTGAAGGCATAACCTTGTAAGCAATTAAGACAGTAATTCCACTTAAACTGTAATAATGTTCTTAATATTCCTCATGGTACTTCTACACATTTGCAGTTACTGGTTTTTGTAGCTTGCTAATGAGGCTAAGCTAACGTATAGTTCCCAATAGAAGAGCACCCCCTAATAGAAGATTTCAAAGATGTGGAGAAGACTGAACAAACCTCACTACTTGATAAAATGTGATATTTTGCAGTGGGTGCAAAAATGCAGAAACAACAGTCAATGTCATTTTTCAAGTATTTTTATTCTTAACACCGCTCCTCCCGGGGCTGGGGTCACACTTCTGCATCATGCTGTTGTCAAAGACGGAGTCAATATGCTATTGTTAAAGTCAAAAGACTTTATTTGAGATTTATTTATGCTGACGTTAAAATGATAAATTCAGTTCTTTATTAGTTTTCTTTACCTACACTGACTTGAGTGGTTCACACTGCTCCAGTGGACAGGTTGATCAGTCCAGACAGCGAACCACTTCCTCAATGGAGTTCAGATATTTATTACTCTGAATTTGGCCTCAGCCTCTTGCTTGCAGTGAGTTTTAGATGTGGTGAGATTGAACTGATTCAATATGAACCTTTAAATCATTGCTGGACGGACCCGAGAGGTCATGTGAATGTCCTTCAAGGAGAGAAAATCAGGATGCGCCTGGAGAGATGTGTCATGTGATCACAATCATGTATTTACATTTACAACACAGGAGTTTATCTCATGTTCTTATCAAACTGTGATCTGATGTCAGATGACTGGTGATTAGATTCCATTGGGAACTTCTTATCTGTAGCGGAGATTTCTGTATTTTTCTCATTTCTAATCAATAATAATGCAATGACTCATGAGAAATCATTCCACCTCCCGTCACATGTAAATCTGTATATATGGGTAATTTATATTATCATGTGTTTGTTTCTCAGAGGTATCTGTGTGTTTGTCAGTGTTTAAGTTTGTTCTTATTAAAAATGCTGCTCAAAAACCTGGAAAAAAAAGCCTGATGATCAAGATCTTCTCGACTGTGCATAACAAAGAGCAGGATTTAACATGTATGAAAGTAAAAAAAACTTTTAATAGATATACAGCAACTTTTTAAACTTTTTTTATGATGGAATCACATCCATGTGAACGCATTGAAACTATTGATCTCTGAGTCAATCAGAGCGCAGTAATTTATGACTCCAACTGAAGAAGGCCAGTTTTAACTGGGGCTAACCAATGCTAACCGATGCTAAGTGACGTCAACAGATGTCAACTTGTGTGAAGTGATGTTATCAACATACAAACAGCTTTCGTAAACTCTTTCATCAAACCTGTTTCCGTGGAGAAGAAGTCAGAGCATTTTCCAAAAAATTGCATTTTTAATGGCTCCAGCCGTCATTGTCATGGAAACTGACCCCCAAAACACAACAAAGGTTTGGCATTTTCACTTGACCGTCCGATGATCCTCTCAGACCCGTAACGGGGTCACAGACCTCATGTTGGGAACGAGTTGTTTTCAGTCGGTGTGTGTTTATTGTCCTTTGTGTTGCAGCAGAGTAGAAAACAATAGAAGAAAGAAAGCATTGTGGATCGGCGGAAACTCGATCTGAGGGGAAAAAGATGCTCAAGTCTGCAAAAACCAGTTTAAATAGTTTAAAGTCAGTATTTAGAGAAATAACTAT
>OMNM01022802.1:5609-37620 GCA_900302745.1 Parablennius parvicornis | reverse complement strand
TGAAGTTGTCAAAGTGGGACTTTTATCACAAAGAACGACACTTTACAGAATCTAGGGCAGTCGTTAAAATTGCAGAGTGATTTTAGAGCTCTTGTAGACTGCGATTTTAACAATCTTACAAGTCACTGCCCCCCGCCACACTGTATGGTATAAACTAAGCCACAACATGAAGTTTGCTCTCTGCAGACTGTACGATGATGCAAGTCAATGTGATTGTGCAAGAGCATGTGATTGTGCAACAACACTGCGTCTCAAACGTAAACATCAATGGAGCCCTCACTGTTGTGGAATTTAAATGAAAACAAATCCCCAAAAAAGATGCAGGAGGAAACTATGGACGTGATTGTGGCTCGGAAAGAGAGGCCAACTTGGGATGCAAATTTTTCAAAGGGGAGCTTGAAGTAGATACTTGTTAGCATCTATTGTTGTGGTCTTTCATTTTTTAAGAAAACACATTCCATGTAAATGAAACAAACAGGCCGCAGGTCACAGCAGCAGGTTCCATCGCCCCAAATATCTGACACAGTCTGATATTGATTGCAGGCTTACGATCATGGCGTCGGCCGTCCTTGACTCAAGCTCACAGTGCGACACACGGCCAGCGATCAGAGCTATGACCAAAGATTTAGTCACGACTCTCCCACGATTAGGGTGTAGGGTACTTTCAGGTAAACAACACAATGTTTTCAAGTGAAAATGGAAAACTTTCATTGTGTTTTGGGGGTCGGATGTTCAAGACCACTGAAAATGCAACAGCTCTTGAGGTGGAACAATTCCAAAACACTTCCATCTCCAAAAACATAACATTTTGAAAACGCTACTACACATGCGGGTGTAGATGGGCAATGAGAACAGTGGCAGCCTCCAGAGAGGCGCGACTCCCAGTCAATATTCTCCTGGAACTCGATTGTTGCTTTCATGCAAACAAAAATTATTTTAGGTCTGAAAACGCAAGAACGATGCATTTTCTCTTGTAATGTTGTCGAAACGGTGCCTTATTTTGAAGGCCACTGGTTTCATGTTGCCAAGACTGGGTGTATTTTCCACGTTATTTTCACAGTAATGTTTAGACAAAGCAGCCGTGTTTTTCTACATGAGATACTTGCCTCCTGCGATTCCTTTCCATAATCTTTTCTGAAAGTGATTCTGTCCCTCTTGAAGAAATCTTCCAAATCTTCCTTCCTCATTTACTCAGTCTTTCTCCCATTTATTCTCCGTATGTTTCCTCTTCTCAACAGACTGCTTTTGTTTTTCCTGACCCACTCGTAGCTCATCCGAGTGGGTCTGTCTTTCTTTCAAACACTTCAGTCCAGAGCAAGATTTCCTGACAATTACTGGCCAGATCACCATGAAATGTGTTGGATTTTTTATTTATTTTTTGCATGTGCTTGGTGTTATTATGGGGGACTTGAGTGTCACTATTCGGTCAAAGTTCCCCCGCACGGCTCTATAATCCATGACAAGGCATCTGGAAAAGTAATACTTGGATTTTCCAGTAATTTGTTATGGATATAAATTTGACTTCCTGGTAAAAGCTTAGCTTAACATGCATTTTATTTTTCTGTTCCACCTGTATCCACAAAGCAGGCAGGCCTGCTGAATAGGAGTTACAAGGATTTGCTGTTGCTGCTTATCATATCCATAGTAAGAGTGGAGTCAAACCAGTTGTATTAAAACATCCAGTAGTCTTCTGCTTCCTGTTTGGTTTAGAAATGTATATACCTTAGAAGCCTTAGTAAACAGTGGTATGAGGAAAATCAAAGAAGAACAAATGCTTTTTTAATCTGCAAATCAACAAAAATGTTATTGTTTTAGGTGAGACTACTAAAAGTTCCCCAAGGTAAATGTTGATAAACTCCATCTGCCCTTTGCCGTTAAACTCTACAAACATACAGAGCGTGATGTAGGAATCACCATTTTCTGACCGTAGTTTGTTTTTTCTTGGGAGAACTGAGGAGGGCTCAGAGACGGAGGAAAGCACAGATGTTTATCTAAAGATCACAGGGTTAACAAACACTCGCACACAAGACAGACTTCTGTTTTCATAGCAATTTATCATGACACTGGATTAATTACTTGATGATGAACGCTGCAGAGGTTTATTACGTTTTTAGACTTCATGAACCGAGAACCTGACACCAGCGATACAAGGGATGATCTAACTTGGACAAACACAGTAAAAAGTCTCCTGCATGCTACTAAAGTGTCTTTCTTTCTCTCTGTGTGTGTTCATTTCCTTTTACTTTCCTTTTGACTCTTTTCACAAGTTTGCTCTCTTGTCCTTGTCCTTGCGGCCAGCCTCAGGCCTGCACAAACAGGAAACACTTAGTGTTATCAGCACACCCTTTGTGTGTCTTAATGAGTGTCAGGCTAAAGACAGCAAGGGAACACACACACCCTGATCCCACTGTAAACATGGTGACCACAGCCGAAGCACCAAAAGACGGAGGCAGGAGCTGCAGGAGAGGCAGGACAGACTGAGTCAGAGGAAACTGGACTGAAAGCGGCAAAGGAAGAGAAAATCCCTTCTCCCTTCCTGAAGGGACACACAGGGCGACAGTGATCTTGCACCATTTGGGTTGGAGGATTTAGTGTTAGAGAAAGCTTTGGAGTGTCGAGGTGCAGATCTGGACTCAACAACAGATCATGTCTAAACGGTATATGACCCTGGTGTTATCAGCTTTGTTTGATTATTGTTTTTGTTTTTTTAACAGCCCGAACACCAAAGTCTTTCAGTGCAGTCAAAGAAAACAAACCATCAGCTGAGAAGCTATAAAATGTTGATTGTCTTTGCCTCAAAACAACTTCTGGTGACTCATTGTTTTAATGAGGCTGAATATTCATGCAGATGACAAGTACTCAGACTGGACTGAGATCATTACTTTTTTTCCCCCTCCACTGATATTATGATATCACTCATAAAATAAATGATCTCCTCATCCAAGCATTTAAATGCATTGTCACACACATGTTAAGTCACTGGAGTGTTTATTATAAATATAAAGTATATGGTTTAAGGAGGATCCATTTAGGATTTTGTCTATTATGGACATACAGTAGAATCATTACCAAAGAATAGACCAGCATATTAATAATTTTGCAAGCTTTCAGTTTTTTGATGTAACTTAACAGTTGGACTCTTGGCATCAGACAACAAATCCCTGAACCGCGATGCTTTCAAAGACTAGTCAATTAAAATGAAGGATAATTCTTCAAAGGGAATACTGCAACACATTGTAATCAACTTTAATTTCATAAACACATCAACAGTATATATTTTTTGTTTTGATGGTTTAAACCCTCTCTGTATTTCAGTACTTTGTTCACCATCTTTGTTGGAGAAAACTTCAAAACACACTTTGCACAGTCACGTTTTGTTGCAGCAGAGGCCCGCACTGATTCAGCCCTGCCAGCACATGATTTTTTCATCAGCCTCCCTGCGATGACATTCAGTCTGTACGCGGCCGAAACTGGAGCAGTGCCTTCCGCTCCACTTAAACCTGTCCAGTACAATGTAGTCTGAAGCTATGGGTGTCATGCTGCTCTGCCGTGACTACCCTTCATTTTCTTTTTGTTCAGCCTATTAAAATCACAAAGGCCATTAGGCACGATCATACCACAAAGAACATGAATGTTTCCCCTGTCATGTTTCCTGTTAATGCTAGTGGAGGGCATTTATTTTGGTCGGTGTCCGTACATGCAGTTCTTATTAGTGAGACCACAAAGAGTTCTCGCTGCAAATGTCAACTGCATACTCCACAGCATGCAGATTCAACGGTCAAACATTGTCTGTTGTTGCATTAGTTCTTTCTCTGACCATTTGCTTCAGAGCACAAAGAGAAAATCCTGCTTAAGTGACACTAAACATGTCCAATATATGAAATGTACATAAAACCTGGTAGATGCTTTCAGGATGGTTGTATTTTTTCCTGCAGGAGGAACTAATGTTCACTAAGGTCAAAAAAGACATTGATGGGTTGTATATTTAAACTGATGAAAGTTTAGATTGACAATGACAAAGCAAGTAAAAATTAACAGCATGAACAAATCTCTATTGAAGTGGATATACAGAGTACTAGTAGTCCAGTTTTACGAGTTCACCCCCAATTATGCTTTTAACAGTGGTCCAAGCCATTGAGCATATTTTTATTCATTGTAAAACTACACTTTCACTGCATTTCCATAGTTTTCTCCTTTTTATTGCATAGTTGTTGAGAATGGTGACCCGGTAACTGCAGTCTGCCTCAGGGCTTCATGAGGTTTTTTTTTTTAATCTTCAGCAATATAAATAGAAGAGATCAATAAGCAATGATTTTTCAGTCAGAACTTCAACAATGAACACACATAGGTTAAGCTAAAAGCAAGAAGTGTCCTCTGAACAAAGTTGGTGATAATCATTCTCGGGGGTGTCAGTAAGTTTCTTTTGTCAGTTTTCAAACATCTTGCGTGGAACAAATAACGGGGCCAGATAGAGGTCTGCCAAAAGCTGTTACTTCCTGCTTTATACAGAATTTCTTTGAAATGCAAACCTTACTTGTGCAGAACAATACAACATCAGCATCGTCCTGAACTGCAGGGTCGCGGTTCATGCAACAGGATCCAAGAATTTTGCCAAAACATGTTTGATTGTTGGCTTTTGGCTGATAGTCGCTGTTACATCTCATCTGTGACGCTGCTAATGATCTAAAAGTGAGTAAAAGCATTTTACGAGGTCATGAAATGAGTTACAAACACAACCTGCCAGTTCATGAAAGGCAGTTTAGCAAATTGAGCATGTATGGGTATGTCAAGTATATCAGTCCAGCTAGATTTTTTTTTTTTAGCACTTATTAGTCATTGGTGCAGAATGAGCTTATCTTAAATGCACTTAATAAAGAATAAGGGGATAAATTACTAATCAGCTGTAGGATTTGATAGTAGGTCTGATGGGGTTAGTGTAAATCAACTTGACTTGGATGGCAAATTTGGGCACTTTAGCAGTCTCAACTGGCGTTACATGATCAGTCATATTCACTGGAGGCAGCAGCTGCCCCGCGAGGTGTTTGACCTCTAATGGGAGCAAACTGGCACTCAGTTTCTCCTCACTCCAGTACACTTTAACACTTGGACAGAGTGAGACAGCAGATGGAATCACCTGTATTAAGCAGTATGTTTCCTCCACTATCTACGGGTCTGACCACTTCTATTTTTCCAATCTGTCCTTTGTAGACGTGGGTTTGTTTGGCTGATGTTTCCGGATCACAGAGGCACTCAATTACAGCAGCAGGCTCTGCCCTTCCTGATATCCACATAACAAGATAAGGGGAGTGCTGGTCACTGTTAAACAAGTGCAGCCTCTGTTTCATTTAAAATTTTGTGTAATGTAAACAAATTACCTCAAGCTGATAATTAAGTGCATATGGTCATATTTTCTTCAGTTATCCCTCATTATAGTTGTCAGACTCTACTGAGTGTAACTATTTTTAGTATTAGATTACCCCAGTGCCTTGCAGGCTGATTGAACAACACATGACCTTCTGTATGACGATCACAAGACTTTCCATACAGAAGAACCTGGAGGCAAAACCAGCCCAGCACTGGGAAAGCAAGTAATCCTAACCAGTACACCATATGTGATGTGTCCTTTATAACTCCAGCTATCTCGCACTGTGTCATGTTTCACTGCACACCACAGTGACAGACACGTGCACTTTCTAACTGCTGTGATCACATGAAGAGATTTCTCTCCGAGTTGCCTCTTCAGGTTATTTTTGCAATTTAAGTCGTGGCTGGAGAAAGTTAAACCCAATTATCTGATGGAAATTAAGGTTTTTAAAGAATAAATGAAACCTGCTCAAATGTTACCATTGAACATGTGCTCTATAAGAAAATGTTCTCTGAGCGTTTTTTAAAAAAAGATTATAAAAAAAAATCTGAATTGACATGAGATGTTTTGAATTTGAGGTGAAGTCTGCCCATCATACACTTGGCAGAGCTCCTGGAGGATTCATATATCTATTTCACAGGTTTCTGTCGGTGTTCAGCCAAATGTTTTCATAACCAATCTGTTACTTCCAGGCTGTCAGGGAGCTTTCTCGTCTTACACCACCTCCTTTGAAGCCAGGATCAGGAGTCATAAATATACAGTATATATCGTACATGTGTGGGCAATGGTTTGTGAGTAGACAAGAATCAAATATCCAAAGCTTTTCCTCAAAGACAAAATAGTTATTTTGTTATTCATCATGACTTTGTTTAATTTCATAAAGCATCCTGCACGTTACGATGCAAGTCATCCCAGCTCCTCCAGTGACAGAAGATTTTTTTATAGCTCCGGGTTTTTCCAGCAGCTGTGCAAAATGTATTGCAGTGGTTGCATTTGAGTGTTTGCCACTGAGGCTATTTACACCACGTATCTCTATGCTGGCTCATTGCTCTCTTAAAATAGGGTACATTTTGCCACCGCAAGTATTCATGGAGTGAGTGGGTTCACCTAGTTATCACGTGTAGGTCAGTGGGCTATCGGGTCAAACCTAATACTGTACTGCATCCTAATATGCTCAGGGGTGTTGCAGGGAGGGACGACTGATGGACTGCTGCTGCCAACATTGTTGAAGGGGGGGGTGGCATGAGTTCACTTCTCAGCTTAACTTTGCTATCAAATTAACGCAACGTGTACAACCTGCTCCTGCATCAAATCGCTTTCTAGCTGGATAGTCTGGAGATGAGATCATACTCAAAGCTTTCCAACTCCTGATTTCTCACTGTCTGAAAACTATCAGTGATCCAAATGTTGTGGTATTTGGTTTGTGTATGAATGTGCCAGTGAACTTGTCCATGTTTGATGCTGCTTATGTGTGACTGTGTCTCTGCGACTCACACGATTTATGTATTGTGTGGGCCATAACGAAGCAAAAAGGGGTCTCTCTCGAACTAAACAAAACTTGCTTTTATGTTTGTTTACTTAAAACATAAAGTATGTTCACTGACATATCGTATAGTTTGTAAAACGTTAAAATAAGTGCTTTAAATCTAAAGGTTTAAAATCCATTGCATTCCTGCCCTCATTTGATTTCAACGATAGCATCTCTTAATGTCTTTATGATTGTACTAATCACTGTGCTCCCCATTCTCTTTCTCTCCCTTTCATTGATTTATTATTTTCAGACCCATGAGTGGAATAAAAATGACGAGCGGCTGCTTGCTGCAGTGGAGCATGGCGAAGGGGACAAAGTGGCGTCCCTTCTTGCAAAGAAAGGCGCCAATGCTGTGAAGCTGGACAGTGAGGGCAGATCGGCGTAAGTATTTTCAACATCACCAACAACAATGGAGAGAAAAAGAGTTTGGGTACAAATGTGCTGCACAGCTTTGTAGCACTCGCTTTAGCTGTACATTTATTAAAAAGATTGAACAACATTTTAAAAAATCCCATTAGACAAGCAGGTTCAGATTCTCCATATGGATAATACATTCTCTGTATAGACAGACTGACAAGACTGTGAATGATGGATGGGTTTCGGCTTCAGGCCCCACCACCCTGAGCTGGATAAAGTGGAATCCAAGATAGATGGGTGAAAAAAAAAAAAAAAAGAGCTTACTTAAAATATGCTCAAATTCTTAACTCTTATCTCAAAGCTTAGCAAAGGAATGGCTCTCACACTGCACTGTGCAATGTTAAAAATGAATGGCCGTTCTAAAAATATGCCTGTTTTTTCCCTTAGTTTCTTGAAAGGCTGACATTTTGCAGCCTTTTACTCAGCCTCCCTGGCACACAGTGTTTGGAGAGCCGCTGCATTTCTGCAGAGGCGGCGGAGCTGGCTGCCTCGCCAGTTTGAGATTGTTGATAACAGAGAGGCTGAGTGTTAATATTTGACCTCTTTCTTTTCTTTTTCTGAAACACAACACCCGCTGGCCTCAATGCTTTGGAGCGGTTCACACAGAGTCGGGAACACGAAAACACATATGCAAATTCCCACATGCTGAAACAAACACACAGGCTCTTTATTCCCCACCATTAGTTCACATCCTTGACCTTTTCCTCTTGTGTGCGACACGGACGCAGAAACACATAGAGATGCATACTGGCAGCCTTTGTAAATCATGCTGAATTGTGATGGTGTGGAATCGCAATACTCCAACCTTTTCAGGAATCACAAAGGAGAAGTCTACAGTATCTCTATGGTGATAAAACCTGATTGAAAGGCATGTGGGCAAAGTTGTGTGTCGGGGAAGGGAAGGCTGGCTATGTGTAGGGTTTTTTTTTCACTCTGCTCACTGAGGGGGGAAGAGGTATTGATTGCCCGCTGCATACATATGCACAACTTGAACAAAAAGCATCGTTGGTGTTAAGGTTGATATCGACTTATGACATTTCTGCTCACTAAGCAGTTACACAAATAGCAATGTCCAGTGAACAGGTTTAAAGTCTGAAAACTGCAAATGCACTATGAGAATGAGCAAATATACTACAGCTATTTTGTTATTACCTGGATGGTCCAACAACTGCAACTGTGAATATTATGTTATAAACCATTAGCTTAGCTTAAGAGAAAGAGCAGAGGGAGAGATTAACTGCCACCCTGACTCTGTTTTTATATAAGTCTAAAAAAAAACAAAAAAACCAACACTATTCATGATTAACAACTAAAACTCGTGTTTACATAGTTAGACTTAATGTGCCAACTAAATATACATTGTGTAACATCATAAATGCAAATGGTTTAATTGCTCTTTTTTCATATTTTGCTATCAAGAGAAGTATTGCGTTGATGTACTATACATATTTTCTTTCCTTTTATTGCGTCACAACATGTAAATCTTTCAAGCCAACATGTTTTAGTTGTTTACAAGTGATATGAGTTTCCATTTTTGAATTGCTCTTTGCTTTGTGTCTTCAGTCTTCATGTAGCCGCTGCTCGAGGTCAAACTGAATGCCTGTCAGTCATCTTGGCTCATGGAGTCGATTTATCAGCCACTGATGGTGCAGGTATGTACTGCTGTTATACCTGGAGTTTATAGATTTTTCAAATGAATGCGTCTGTATAAATGTAATGTTTTCTATCAATAAACACTGTAAATTTAGAAGTCTTATCTTCACAGAAATGGTAAAATTTCTATTGCAACTGCACCAGACAGTCAAAATGATCTCAGTTAATGCCTTTTTTGGTTTTATGTTCAGGTTTTAATCCTTTACATCTGGCTGCCAAAAACAATCACCTAGAATGCTGCAGAAAACTCATTCAGGTAAGGCCTCAAAAGCTGCTAAATATGTAAGTGCAAGGTGAAATACATAAAGTCCAAAGTGCTAGAAGGCCAAACAGGACTTCACTCAGATGGATAATGTGGTGTAAGATAAAATTACATGAAATATGAACCACATAAAACCTACAGCCTGAAGTGTCTCATTCCATAAATATTTGTGAAACCAGACAGAATCCCTGCTTCATTTCATCTGTCTGCTGCTGGTATGTGCGATCAGCAGATCTGAGCTACGCCAGCATCTCTCTCACACTCTTAGCGCGCACGCAATCACTCTTCCGCTCACATCTGCTGACTTAACTCTTCGGTGACAGTGTGCATCAGCTCAGCAACACGGCTACCTGCGCACACTTGCTCCAAAGGCTGCACAGAATTTGTTCTTGTCTGACATGTATGTTATACTTCTGTCAACAGATAAATAAAGGTTTTTCTTGTGCAAAAATAACAAGACTTTTGCTCTTTTTAATCATCCAGAGTAAATGTCCCATTGATGCCCTCGACGGCTCAGGAAAGACTGCTCTGCATCATGCTGGTGAGTGTTTATGTCAGAGTTAATTCAACAACAAAAAATGCTCCGACTGAAGGTTAGGCTTCTGTGAGAGGGGCGTGGGAAAATATCTTCTGAGATTAGGGCTAAGCTCCAATTTTATTTGGGTGAAGCCATAATCCATATTTGGTGTTACGTGAGCGATTAAGAGTGATTTCAGTCCACTTCAGTACAATCAAACACAATTAATCTCTTCGTTGTCTGTCTTTTGTTTTATTTCACTTTCAGCTGCCAGTGGGAGCATCCAGATAGTCCAACTGCTGTGTGAACTCAAAAGCCCCATTAATCTGAAAGATGCAGTATGTATGCTTTCATTAGTACTTCCACTTTGTACACCGCAGACATATTTGTTCTGGCACGAGAAACGATGGGGCTCTGAAACAGAAGAAAGACTCAACTGGGTCTCATTCGTATCACTTGCTGTCATGTTTTCTGACACAACTTTGGAGAGTTGGTTTGAGGATTAGTTTCACTGAGATCTTCTTTAAAATCAACTGCTGAAAGATCCTTGTTAATTGATACATCCTCCTGTTTGTCCTTCGCTTTAAGATAGATTAATGCTGTGTGCGTGTGGTAGAAGGTCGGCGTACTGTGGGAACTCTGCTCTCTAAACCGCAGACATGTGGTCTCCATTGCAGTGACACACCAGGCCTGTGGGGGTTTTTTTTTTTTCTAACCCAGCTGTGATGTGCACGTATAAAGTTGTGTGTCTTCTTAATATGTCAGAAAGCATGTTTTTTAACAATTCTATCCGAATCCAATCAGAATAAATCCTTTCATAAGGTCATGAGAGTTTAAACTGTTCACAGGTTGAATGTTCTGGATATTAAAATGAGTTCATGTTGAACATTTGCACAACAGTCAGGATTGATTGTCAGGAATAACCGTCTCTACGTCGTCCACAACAGACATTTGTTCTCTGTCCCGGGGCTGAGAGAAAACAGTGCTATTCTTTACACTGTGAAATCTTCTTGCAGTCACACAAAAACATCTTAGAATTCCACATCTACTGGGAAATTATCAAAAGAAATAACTATGTGCTTCCAGGAATCTGTCTGATTTGTGAACTAATCTGGGTTTTTTGCAGTTGCATATTCTGATTTGCTGCCTATGATAGATGATAATCACATTAAAACAGTAATCCTGTTGAATATGAGACAGAGTCTTTTTGCCTTCACTGAACAGTATCTACTTTTCCATCTGTAACCATGACCGCATGTGTGTGCATGTGTGTGGTTTACACTACTTTTTCCCTCTAAGTGGATGTACAGACTGTGAACCTCAAAGTCATCTGGAACATATTCCTGTTTCTGCTCTTTTCATGCAGAGGAGATCACACTAAATAAATATATGGCAAGATCTGTAATAAAATAGAGGAGCATCTCCCTGGTTTCACATATATCCACCAAAGGAATGTATATAAAATGAAAGACATATTTAACTTTTGCTCAGAGAGTGTGGCAATACATTCTTTGAAACCTTGTGTGTTCTGTTGGAATGAAGTACTGCAAATCCCTCCACAACATAAAATAAGCTCAGCCTTGACTCAATTAATGAACTTAGTGATTCATTGGCTTTCTTGAATAAATGTACTGTATCTTTGCAGGCAGAAATTATTTTTTTTATTCTGTAACATTTATTTTGAAAATTGATGATACATGCTTGCAGTATAAAAAATGTGATTGTTCAATCTTTCATACTGAAGCAGTTTTTCACTAGGGACAAATATTGAGTCATATTACAGCTTCTTTATCTAAAATAGATACGGATTGGATGTAAACACCAACTGATAAACAATTTTCCTCAAACCTGTTAAAAATACACAAAAAATCCCCCTGCTGAAAGCCAGTTTTTTTTTAACTCTGTTCAAATGTGAAGGTGCAGAACAGTCCTGGACAGGCTCCCTTTCTAGATTTGAAGGACTCGTTTAAGGGTTATGAAACAACAGAGATTTTTTTAATTAACAGGAGGTTATGTACGACATAGATCCTTGATCCCAAAGCTACTTAAGTAACAATTTCAATGCTGGATTTGTACTTGGAAAGAAATAATATTACATTGTAGAGTTGATACTTTTACCTAACCGATCTGAATACTCTAAAAGGGGCTGTGGGATAATCGTGTACTTTACAGGAGAAGTTTTGAACGGACAGTTTTCAGCGTGGTGACCACAGTGCAAACAAAGTTTCAAAATATTAAAAATGTGTACATGCTTTTAAAAAAATTAAACAAAAACATGTTTTTTGAGCTTTTACAATTAAGTGAAACTGATTCACGTGAAAGCCAGTTTATGATTTGGAAAACGTTGTGCTGTTCTTTGTGCGGTACTGCAGCAGCCCACCACTCGTTGTTTGGGTGGTTAAAGTAAACTTTGAATAGTATTATCCAAAAGGGGATCATTAAATCAGACCATCTAGGGTGTCCTCCCCTCTGAAAGTCCTGCTTGGCGAAATTACTGCTTATATTCAAGACAATATGGTACAAATTAAAACATGAGTCAGTCCTAGGCCGGTAAACTTCAGCATCCGTAGTCTGTATACAAGCATAAAGCTTGGTGTGCACCCTAATTAGTTTCACCAGTATTTTTATTGTTTAGTGGCACAATGATGGAGTTTGTAGCAATTATTCCCAGCATGGAAGTGAGGCTCTTGTTAGGAGCTGCAATGAGATGAGGAACAAAAAACTAACAAAAAAAAACATCTGCTTCACCAAATGTAGGTTTAAGTGGAGCTTTTTTGTTATTTATTTTCCATAAAAAAATCTTTGTATACCAACTTGTTATGCTTCTTGAATAATATGCATCATTTGAACTGACCTCTATGCACCTCTATGTTTTATATAGCAGAGATCAGAGGGCGGCTGTGCTAAATATTTACAATGTTGACCTGCTGGATCACATGTGACTGTATTTAAAAAGAAGGATATTGACATTCATATTATCCATTAAGATATGTTGAAGCCGGGAAAGATTGAAAACATGAGCTCCATCTGCTTTAGGACCGATCATGTTTAGTTATGCTGTATTTATCTGGTTTACAAATGTATAGTTATTTATTTCCAGTACCTAAAATGATCACAGTAAATAGATGACAACATTATTCCACAAAGCATTTACATTTCAGATCGAGTTTGCTTCTCTGTTTTCCCCCTGATTGTCATAATTCCTTCTCCACTTCAGGCCTGGCCAGGTTTTTTCACTGTTGCCCAAATTTGGGCAATCGAGCTTTAAAAACAGCGGCGAGCAGGTCAGAAACATAAGTCACGTAACATGTTGAAGGAATGAGCAGTAGTACACCTGTGCCCCCGCATACATCCACACACGCTGAATGGATTAGCCAGACCACAACCACATTATATTGTCTTTCAGGTTCCAGAGACACAGAAAGGCCGAGCAGACGCAGAGCTGGTAAAGTCTTCAGCAGGAGCTCAGAGGGAACCAGAACCAAGTTTTGTTCTCTGTGGTGTAGAAGCAGCAGCCTTGTAATATAAAACACACAGCTATGCTGACATTTTTTTCCCACCCCCTTTTTTTTTCTTTGGTTGGACACAGCTACTAGTTTTTTTTTCCACTTCTTGTTTCACTGGTAAGAGTTTACATGATGTGAGAAAGTCTGTTATAAAAACTAGAGGAGAATAGAAACTCTTGTTTGTCACAGCGAGTTTTTAGATATATCCACGGCCTGAGGCAGCAACTCCACACCACTCTCAACAGTCTCAGCCAATCGGCTGTCAGGGATGGATTGAGGTAATAGGAGGCGAAGGTTAGGTGAAGGGTCATGCTTAGGGTCAGGGTCCATTGCTCCTGATGTGATGTGGTTTGTGAAATATTGCTGTTGCCTGCCAACTTGTGTAATAACCTCAACCAAGCCCAGTCGTTTAAAGCAGTGGTTGTGTTACTTTTTGGGGATTTTTTTCCCCCTTGCTCGTATTTCTCTCACTTCTCTCACTTTAAAAGCATACAGTGGACAGTGGACAAATGTTGCCCTTGTTGTTTCAACTGCTGGGAAATCCGTTTCAGAGACTTTCAGTGTTTTTTCACACACATCTGAGATTTCTCTCGCCACACAGATAGCCACCGCTCTCTGTGTCAAAGTCCACATTCTGTAGTCTCACATGATAAGTTACACGGGTGTGTGCGGACATAAGTACTGTGTCAGTACTTAGTCATTTCTAATATGTTTTACTATATTTCATCCCAAAGGAAGGTTTCACATCTCTGCTGTTGTCAGCCAAACACGGCCATGCTGAGGTGTGCAGCATTTTGTTGGACTGTGGTGCTGAAATCAACACTTCTGACAACAGCGGCAGGTAAAAGCTGCACTTGTGAACGCGACTCGGCGATCGGCATTGTACATTTCTGTGCGCACCTACCTGGATCTTTGTGCTCTGCAGGACGGCCTTGATGGTCGCAGCAGAGTCCAGCGCAGTGTCTGTTGCAGCCATCATGGTTCAGCGGGGGGCCGACCTGGCAGCTGTGGATTCAAACGGCCATGATGTGTTACATTATGCAAAGTTGTCAAGCAACACTGAGGCCAAAGCGGCCCTTGTGGCAACTCTGAATAAATATCCGGCCATAGGTGAGAGGAAAAACACGAAATACAATAAGACTTCATGCACGTATCTGTGTGCATATTTACAATAGTACATTCACTAGATGAATTGTAATAATAGAGCTGTTATTTTGAATGATGTGTGACGTTTTTACAGAATATTACACCATAGATAAATTACATCTCAATCACTGCTCCCAACTGTAGTAATGCCCTCAAATGTAACTTGTGTTAATGACTGAATCTGTGAGATTCAACATCCTCTTCAGATTTGACCTGGGCCTCTTTAATCTTCAACTTTTGGTCAGGTTCTCGACAACGAGATCAACACAAACACACAATCTTTTCTGTATTACAACCTATGTGAGACTGATTTGTAAAGTCAACACTGCCATCTGTAGTCACAGTCACGTCACTGCAATTTTTATTCAAAATGTTTGTTGTCTGCTCTGGAGTTTGCTTTGAATTTGTCTTATAAGCTTTGGAGTTATATTTAATTGAGAAGAAGCTTGCACAAAGTACTGATGTGGTTTTTTTTGTTTTTTTTTGTGCTTGCTTTTTCAGATCCTAAGTCCCCCAAAAGTCCACAGGTAAGCTGTCAGTCCCTATTCTTCTTTTTGCACTTCATAATTTCTAATTCTTCATAAAACTTAAATTATACAACTATTTGATTATAAATTTTGACTGAAAATAGATTAATTGTGAAAACAGCTAAAGATAACAAATAAAAAACTAACTTTGACTAACACAAATTGCATAGCCACAAAAAGGTTTCCTGATATGATATAATCAATTTTCTACACTTCAAAGATATTCCTTTGGTTTGCATTTATGGAAAACAAATCTCAAACCTTACTGTAGCACTCATTGAGCACTCATTTTTTTTTTTTACTAACCAGCACTGAATCCCATCTTTTCTTTCTCTCCTTTTGTTGTGCTTTCCCTCTCTGCCTCCTCTGCTGGCTCCTCAGCATGATCAAGTAGCTAAGCTAAGTGATGAACGGATCACAACTCCCAAAAAACGAAAAGCACCTCCACCTCCTATTAGCCCACTGCAGGTAAACGCATGCCTCTGTCAGCTTGTTTTCGGTGTGCCACTCTTTATATTAATATGAATGCATGTGTATTTTTTTTTAAAACAAGAAGCTTTACAGCTTGTGGGTGGTTCTCTTGTATTTACATGTTGAATTCTTTCTTAGTTTTTCCTCATGGGATATCAGTTTTATTCACTTATTTATTGTATGCATTTATAGTTTTGTAAAAAGGCAATCCTGAGTTATTTATGCAGGTTTTGAAATAGTACTAGTGACACATTATGAGCTTTTTTTTTTTTTTTTTAGCCTGGTTTTGTGCGCCAGGAAAATATAAACATAATGATTCATAATTCCAGTTCATGACTATTATTAATTCCAAAACGATCCATTTAACCCCCCCTCCAGAGCTCGGGACCCTCCTCTCCTTCAGTTGTTACATCTACCGGCACACCTGTATCCAACAAAAGTGACACTCCCAGAAGATTCAACTATAAGGTAATACAAAGACACCAGACATCATAATAACTTAAAAGATCATCGTTTTTTCATCCCAGTTAAATATCTGCCTTAATCCTGTGTGAGCCACCTCACCACCTGCTATTTCTTTTCCCTTTTTCCTTTTCCCCGCCACCACTCACCTCTTTCTCCGCCTTCCATTTCCAAGGAGGATGACACCAGAGGAATCGTTCTGAGAGATGAGGTGGAGAAACTCCACGAGGAGAGAAACATGCTGCTGGAGACAATCGAGGACCTGAAGCAGACGATGGAGACAGCGACGGGTCCTGAGCTGGACACAAAGGTGAATAATGACTAATGGCACTACGGTGGCTTATTGATAGACAACATGGGAAAAGATTGAACCAGGTGTCCTGACCAGCTCAAATATGTTTTCCATGATGAAGATCATGAAATCATAGTGAAGAGGAGAAACTTCCACACATTTTATTTCGTAGATTATCTATTATTTGTTGTTGAGTAAAGAAACTGTAATGAATCATAAACTACAGATTGGATTTTGAGAAGACCTAATTTTTGAGCTAGATGTATTGTAGATAGACGTTCTTAGATGTTAGTTTCTTTCTTTAACCTATTTAATTAAAATCTAAATCTTTATCGGTATCAGAAACAAACAGGAAATCCTCACCACCACTTACTAAAAAGTCCCGTTCTTAGTTAGAGCTGCACTCAAACAAATGATTGGGCTGCTTTTCCACCATCAGCATTCTTGAAGGAGGTCTAACCTCAGCTTAAGACATGTCACGACTCGTGTTGTTTTTTTCCCCCGAGTGGTCTTCAGTGTTTCGTTCATGCTTCTTTGTGGCGTGGGAATCTATGTGTGTCTTTGTGTGCGTTGACAGAGCCAACAGAGTTTTACAGCATCTGCAGCTCTGCTTTCTGCACTACAAGCCAAAGTTACTGCTCTCACTCTGGAAAACCAGCAGCTCGCTACCAAACTAAAGGTATGTAATCCTTTCACTTCTGCTCCGCGGTGGAACAATGAACAAATGACTGAATGGAATTGAACGTACCTGCTGCACGCTGTGTATTTAGGTCACATTCCCATTGCATGCAAATGTATTCAACTCCAGTAAAAATGTCAATAGATTAGACGAACATTGTGCAAACAATGTAGTCTTTTTAAGTACATAGTTCTGGTAATAGCAATAAATCTGAACACTATTTACACCATGAAACTCGAGAATGAAAATTGAAAGAGAAACAGTTGAAAATAGCTTCACTTTGTTTCCACTGTGTGTAATTGCCCTTCTTTGAAAATAAATACAAAGGTTCATATTCCACTTATTAAACAAGAAAGTCAAAAGTGATTCAAATCATGATCAAATTATAAGTTCATGCTCATTTCTGCAGGTGTATTGGCACAGTATTATTTAGTATACAAAGAGAAAACAAGATTTATACCAAGTCAGTAAACATGTTATCTGGCTTTGTTATATTTTCATAAACTAGCACTAACCCTCTGTACATGACTTAAACTCAATACCATTTTGTTTTTCAACAGAAAACGACTTATTTGTTTATAACTTGTACATATACAGTTTTATTAAGTTTTATTATGGTAGTTTTATGTCTGAATCTGGTTCCCAGCTGAAAGCACAGCAGGTAAAATGCTGATGAGACTGGTGTCAAATTACAAGGACTTGTTGCTACTTGGTGGTAGGTACTGGCGTGTAATGAGAAGAAAATGAGCTTTCAAGAGAACTTAAACACAAACGAAGCTCTCTATCTTCTGTCTAAAGCAGGATTAGCTGTTTATTTTATGATTTGCAGTATTATCACACAGATTGGAATTGAATCGTTTACTTTTGCTCCCTTCTCTCTCCAACTGTTCGTTCTTCATGCTCTACTCACAGAAACATCCATCTCTCCACGGAAATGAAGACCTGAAAGACAGCAGTCGTCCCGACAGTATGGCCTCCAACTCCTCCTTCCACTCCACCCAGGATGAGTTTGATCCACTTCCACACGTCCTTTCCTCCACCCACGTGGAGGGGGGGCCCCAAACTGACAAAGTGGAGGAGGTGGAGGGTGAAGGGGGGAGAGGGGGGAACAAAGAGGAGATCAGACTGTTGAGGCAGGCGCTCGAGAGCGTTCAGGTCAAACTGCTTGAAACCAGGAAGGAGAACCGCTCGCTCCAGGCTCAGCTGAAACCAGAGCGAATCAGAGGGCAGGAGGACGACGAGGGCGTCAGAGAGAAAGCTAGAGAGGAAGAGTTGATGGGAAGTCTGGCAGAGCTGCAGGCCAAGCTGACAGACACTCAGGAGAGGTACCACCAGGCCGTGGAGGAGGTCGAGGTCCTGAGATCTCAGAAAGGAGAAGGAGAACCGACGGAGAGACAGGGAGTCCAGAGGCGTCCGTCGCTTGAAAGTGAAGTGAAGCAGCTGAAGGTGCAGCTCGCGCAGACGGGATCCGAGCACGAGAGAGCAGGTCAACGAATCAGACAGCTGGAGGAGGCGTTGAGGAGGATGGATGAGGAGCGGCAGACCGTTCAGGACACAGAGCAGAGGATAGCACAGGTTGAAGAGATGTACAAGGAGGCACAAGAGGAAGTCAGGGTGCTTCAGGTACTTTGATTTTCATACCTTCGTTAATAGTAAGTAAACACGGGTGTTATTTATCAAGCAAGTGAACATGTTGATAAGATACAGTTAAGAATTCATAAATGAATAATTGTCCTGATCATTAATATAGCTGTGGCTCCGGGTGAATATTTGTGAATTCTATAGATAAATGTATATAAAACCCACACAAACATTTGTATTGTGTACAGAACAGTTAGTGTAACAGACAATATCTTTTTATGATTAAAAATAAGAAACTTTGGTCATTTAGTGTCGAGACACATGAACATCATGCTGCACTCATCGGGACCAGCGGTTGAAATCATTGATCTAATTTAAAAGCGATTATTATTATTATCATTAACACTGTAAGCATCAAGAGTGACAGTAATGCTTGTAAACATTGGTCTCCAGGCTGGAAGTCACATGTAAAATGCTATTTATGGCAGCAATGCTTTGTTTTGTACACATCCTATCAACAGTATTTTAGCTTTAACAGATTTATCATCGACTCCTATGCTCCTTTGCATGTATTTTATATTTCTCACATTTCCAAATATATTTAATTTACACAAACCCTTTTTGCAGTGAGACCGAGTTCCTACGGTTCAATGTGTGGTTGTCTATTGTAATGTCAAGCACTGGCCACCACAGCAAGTCAATCCCAGTAAAGTTTGAATTAACATTCAGTTTAAGTTCTCAGGGATACTCTATATAGCATATCTGTTTTAAAATTGTTTGTTGTTAAGAAAACCCCAAAACAACTAGAAATTTATAGTATTTTTTGTCAAACACTGTAGTGTAATATATAATTATCTGTAAAGTTTTTCATAGAAATTATGTGTTTAACCACGATGCAATTGTAACTGTGTACACAGCATGTAGTTATATGAAACTCCTGAACCTTAAATGGAACCATTTCTCAATCAAAATGAAATTCATCCTCAGCGTCTGTCATTCATGCTCTGTTTCCCTCCTCGTGGTTGTTCAGGAGGCCCTGCGGGGCACGGTGCCCGTCGAAGCGGCAGCCAAAGACTTTGAGGAGATGAAGGCGGAGCTGAACGAAGTGATTTCTGGGCTGCAGCGCCGCCTGCTGGAGCTCTCGCACTCCTTCAGCGACACCAAGAGTCAGCTGAGCGCTGCACAGAAACAGCTGGCCGAGAGCAGCGCGGCTTTGTCGCCGTCCGCAGACCAACAGGTGCAGCTGCTGAACATCAAGGTGGAGGAGCTGCAGGCACTGCTCGCAGACACAGAGAAGAAGTTCGCAGCCACGCAAGAAGAGATTGCACTACTGCGGCAGGAGGCAGAGGCCCAGGCTCAGAGCTCCGTGGCCCTGGCCGACCACACGCAGGTCATGTCGTCTCTGGGGAACGCCATCAAAGAGCTGGAAAGCGAGGCAGAAGCATTGAGGGCAGAGCTGCACCAGAAGACCATGCATGTGGAGGCGCTTCAGAAAAGGTGAGCGGAGAAACAGGAGGTCATGAAAAAATAAAGGATTTTGCATATAGGGAGTGTGGCTTTTTTTTTTTTTTTTTTTTTTTAGCTTTTTTCAGCTGGTGATTTCCATTGCAGAAATGCTTCCGCCATACAGGGAAATGTTGACTGTCCTCTGAATTTACAAATTTGTCGGCTTCATAGACATATCTCTGAGAATAAAATGTTTCGTCGTGCCGTTTCAATGCTCTCCACATCACCTTCGCAGACTGACAGCAGAAAAGGACGCCACCACAGAGGACTCTGTCTTACGTCAGGAGCACGAGACGATGCGGGAGCAGCTGGAGGGCGAGGTGACCCACCTAACGCAGCTCCTTCAGGGGGCCCTCAGGAAGCAGGACGAGATGGCTCTGGAAGCTGCTGACGCCTGGCAAAAGGTCGGAGAAGATTAAGCAGGATTTCCACAGAGATAGATTAAATTAAACACTTTTTAATGCTGAACTAAACTGTCCTGCACCTGCCGGCCTCTTATTTGTGGATCAGGCCCGGGATAACCGTGCAGAGCGGGAAGCCCTGCAGGAGCTGCTGGTGTCCAGAGAGAAGGAGAACCAGACGCTGACCTCCAGGTTGGCCGAGGCCCAGGATGCAGTTTCTCAGCTTAAACAGCTGGTGGAGAATCACGTCGCCTCAGAACGAGAGAAGAACAAAAGGGTCAGTAATAATCAGGACGTAGAGTCACTTCTGCACAGCGTGTCTGACACACACAGTTAATGTCACATTGATGGTTAGAAAATACAAAATTTTGTTAAAGTTTCCTTCCATGTTTTGTCTTTCAGATAGATGACTTGTCTCGTGAGGTGGGGAAACTAAGAGACGCCCTAAACAGCTTGTCACAGCTTTCCTACACCTCGTGTTCTCCTTCCAAGAGGCAGCAGCAGACCCAGCAGCTTGAGACGATGCAGCAGCAAATCAAACAACTGCAGTTCCAGCTGGCTGTAAGAGCTGTTCAGCCTATTTCACAACAATGCAAAGAAATAATCAGCCTCTTCGGGAGCTCGCTCTGATTTTCATAATTATTGGGGCCATTTCTGTGTAGCTACAAACACAAAATCGTATTAAATTACATCAAAGTCATATTCCCCACGTGGGTCAAATGAAGTTAAATGGAGTTAAGAAGTGTGCTCAAAGGTAAAAGTCTGTTTACCGTTTGTTTCATGTTGCCTTTAAAGGAGTCAAAGAAGCAACATGAAGAGATCGTGTCAGTTTACAGGATGCATCTTCTCTACGCGGTTCAGGTAAATCCATGGTTGATATTCCACTTGGCTTCTTCCCGCATTATCCCGTTGGGGCTGCTACTTTGTTTTCCTTTAAATTGGTCAATCGGTTGGTTTTCTTTTGAAAATTGAACAACTCAAACCAGAACTTGTCATTCCCTTTTTTTTAAGTGTAGGTCTGGAACAATATATAGATTCCATATACGATTACTTTATTTATTATATAACTTTAGTCGTTTCCTCTGTGAAATGAGAGAGAATTGTACCGAATATTGAAATGAGTTTCCCACAGCTGAGATTCCACAAAATGTCTGGAATTGTTACAACCAACAGTCGACAAGCCAACTATTTCAAGTTTAATGCTTTCATTCCTATCCTGTCACCACTGACAGGATTTGGCTTATAACCATAACTTCTTGTAGCACAATCTTCACAGTAATGTCAAAAACACACTGTGATTACAAAGAACTGTCCAAAAGGTGTCAGACAAACATTTCACAACTCTACAT
Source organism: Parablennius parvicornis (assembly GCA_900302745.1). Lineage (NCBI taxonomy): Eukaryota > Metazoa > Chordata > Actinopteri > Blenniiformes > Blenniidae > Parablennius > Parablennius parvicornis. The sequence goes on along the minus strand of OMNM01022802.1, from coordinate 15,955 downwards.
CTGTAAAAATCATCCAACCAGAATACAATAAACACTTTGTAGATGACTCAGTTATGTTTTTCTGTCACTTCACCAGAACAACCCAACAAGTTTTTATGAGCTGGCTATTGTGCAACTGTTTTTTTTTTTGTTTTTTTTTTGAGGATCACAAAAATATATATAATTTTTGATCATTTACACATGTAGAAGCACATGTATGATATTTCTAGCTGGTTCAGTCGGTCAGTGTGTGCTGGTGTCCCTTCAGGGTCAGATGGATGAGGATGTCCAGAAAGCCTTGAAGCAGATCCTGATGATGTGCAAGGTGCCAAGTCAAGCCAAGGAGGCCTGCTGAGAGTCGGCGGGGAACCGCCTCCTGAAATCCTCACCGTCTTTGTAGGAAACCGACTGTGGAAAAAAACGTCCGGACGCGCGGTGCCTCCAGGACAAACCTCCAAAAGGAGAAACTGGTTTACAGTCGCGTGCTCATTGCCTTTGTGATCAGACGGAAGAAGACGTTTTCAACACAAACGGCACAGCCAGATAAGATTCTCAGTGTTTTGTACGTTAATACTTCAAAATGTGCGGTAACCTTAAATCACACGCAGCTGCAAGAGTGTGATCGTTGACGTGTTTCGTGACGAACCTACCGAACGGTCACACTTACATGATGTTCCTTTTACGACGTGCGCCTAGTGAAATCAAATGGTTGTCAGTGGTGCTGTTAATAGTATCTGTTTTATGATACAACAGTAGTGGTATTACTTTAACTCCTCTCAACATGTTTTATGCTCCTTCTAATCAGATTTCAACTGCAGGTGCATCTCAAAAGTAAAATATGAACTGAAAAGGCAGTCGTTTTGTTATTTCAACAACGAAACATTGAAACTAAAATGTTTCAAGCACACTGTATTTTTGACTTTCGTCGTTTATAACAAGGGGTGTTATAAACAAGCAGTGCCATGGGATAACCACACAGAGTCGACATATTTTAAATAGCAGTAACTGCTGCATCACATGTGTGAATCTCACTATCGAAGTGTTGCAGAAATCACTGACGAAAGCTACTACAATGCTAGCCAGTTAGCACAAAGATCAATTTATAATTTATATATGCAGAATGCCTCAATTAGAGGACATCGTTTTTAGGACATTTGACAATAAATTGCACAAAGGAACTTTGTTGAAATTTGTTTCATGTTGTTAAAAAAAAATTATTTGCAAAAATGTTGCACTAAAACAAAGAGAACATTGACAGTATTGACCAGTTATGCTCCTATTTTACTCAAAATTCAATTGGACTTTATGTGGCCCTGAACTAACAAAAGGTTTGACTGTACTAAAACTATATAAAAAAAAAATACAACAAAAATGCTTGAAATATTTCAGTTTATGTCTGAAAAATGTAAAATAAATTAAAGTTTCAAAGTATTTTGAGATGCATCTGAAGTTTTACCCTCTTGATGCATGAATGTTTTTTGTTTTTTTTTCTGGCCCACTCTTCTCTCGAGAAACAAATATTTCATTAATATTTTCTTTTCCCGCAAAAATGTGTAAAACATATATTTTACTGAATCAATATGACCACACCATGTTTTTTTTTTTTTTAAAGTTGCTTAATGAAGAGGTTCGATGGCTGTATTTCTGATGGCATGTGTGTGTTCCGTGTGAATGAGAAGCTTAAGTGTAACGACAACGACACCATTTGTTATAGTAACACCTGACTTAGTTAATTTTCTTGTTGTTATTCATATTTTATGCATAAGGAGTTCACTAAAATTGTTTACTGTAGTATATGAAGCTTAGCATTGCAGCTGTTACACATGTCCGGCAGTGTGGGGGCTCAACGTTTAGGATAGTAAGACTCCACATTTCCTCCTGCAGGCTTTTTGTTTCTACTTGAAAAGAATTCATATGTAACAGCTGAAATCAAACATTTTGAGTTTTATAAGACCAGTTCTCCTGCAAGCGTGCCTGTATCAGACAGTATTTTCACCAGGCTCCCTTCTTATTAATTTATTCCCATGATTTAAGTTGTTCTGTCTCTTCATGATTCTCCTTTGTAGGTACACAAAACACATTTCAGATGCACTTCTTTGACCGTGTCCTCTCCAGGCTTTCTGTGTTCGCACTCCTTTGCCTTAGCGCTGCACTCAGAGCCAAATGCCCGGAGAGATGTTGGAGACGCACGCAGCACTTCTGCTGGAGTGGTTTCAATCAATTTGAGCGATTGACCCTCATTTTATAGTCGCAAAGGTTTTGATTTCAGTTTTTTTTCTCTCTCTCTTTTTTTTTTTTAAACCTGATTTGAGATTTGTTTGCCCCTTCGCATGCCTTCCTATGTTTTAGGCGGCTGAACATCCTCAAGTGATTTTCTTTGTCTCTCACGACCCCGGCTGAAATGTTTTGTACCAGGAAAGGGAAAGTTGTTTCTTTACGGTTTTGTAGTGAGAAGAAAAAAAATAAAATGCTTGTTTGCCAACTTTAATAAATTTTCATGATACTGTAGCACCTTGTCTTTGTTTCCTACTCTGTCATCGAGAGAGAGATGCATCTGTTACATCTGTTCATGGAGCACAGGTCAACTCTATTCTGAAAGAACCCACTGCTGCATCTAATGAAATAATAATACATCAGAAATGTCCATTTCTCCCATATTTAAATTTGACAGTGAAACCTTCAAGGACTTCATATTTCCATTTGTGGGTGCTGTGTTTGTTCTTAGCGTATAAAACACTTTGTTCTGGGGAGAACCATGTTGTTTGGATGAGTCCAATGATACTAAAGGTTGATGTATAATAAATCTACTGGATGAAAGAGTGAATGGTATATGATATAATACTATTAAGAAACAATGCAAATAGGTGTATTTTAGACATAAACACATTCTCCAGGTATATTTAGGCACAGGTACCTACAATGAATGAGAAAAATGTTATGTCCATGTGTCCAAGTATTTAGTGTATGTATTGTACACTGTATGATATGTTTTTAACCAAATATCTGTCTATCCAAAACAAGTCTCTCTTGTTAATGACACTGTGTCTCAAGCAGACTACCTGTATAAATATAGGCTAAGAAGTCAATAAATACACTGTACCTGAAAACATCTTGGAGAAACATTGTTGGACAATGTGCAGTGATAGTGAAGGCTCCTCATCGAGGTTATCAGCATCCTGGATCCTGACAACACCAACAAAAAAGAAGAAATACAAAGTTATTATTGATGGTTTTTATTTGCAAAAGAGTTTCATTCCATCACTATTGGACACATTTTCACAAAATAATCATCAGAAGGATGCTCTTATTTTAACTAATGACTGTTAAAACTATTTTAGAAAAGAAAATGTTCATCCTAAACTTGTTTTTCCAAACTGTTTGGACCCTTAGTGACGGCATGTGTTCATATTTGAGCCCCCAAACATTGGAATTTAAAGGTAATGAAAATAAGTAGATTTAAAAATATCTATAACAGAACATGATAACAGAAGAAAATAAGAACAATTCGTTGAAAGTGATGTGAATGAACAGATGAAACAAAAAAAAACATGGGATATTAAGCTAAATATTCACAAGACATTGGAAAGGTACAATCGTGATCGAACCGAAAAGAAGGACGGAACATTAAAAGAAGACTAAAAATGCACACACAGCATTTTGGAGATAGCTAAAAGTAATTTTATTTAACCAAAGATGGACAAGGTATCCAAGTCCCAAAACCAGATTCTGTGTCCGGGGATTGGGTGGTCGAGGCCTCTGCCGTCGACTGACACCCAATCCACACTGCACCCGACCCCTACGGTAGCCTCTGTGAGTGGTGGGCTCACAGGAGGAAGAGGAGGTGGGGCCTGCGTCATCCCTTCGGGCTAAGCCCAGCCGGGTCCCACGGGGAGAGGCCCGGCCACCAGGCGCTCGCATACGAGCCCCAACCCCGGACCTGGCTCCAGGGTGGGGCCCAGGCTGCGCCCTTCCCGGGCGACGTCTCTCCTCTCTTTGGGTCTTCATCTATAGGGGTGCATTGAACTGCTTTTTGTCTGACTCGTCACCTAGGACTTGTTTGCCTTGGGAGACCCTACTGGGGGCATAAAGCCCTCGACAACATAGCTCCTAGGATCATTTGAGTACTCAAAATCCCCCACCACGATAAGGTAGCAGTTCAAGGGGGAGGTCAGCTCAGTCACCAGGGAGGATCTCGGAATAGAGGGGCTGCTCCCCCAATTTGAGAGGAGCCAGCTGAGGTGGCTCGGGCATCTGTTTCGGATGCCTCCCGGACGCCTCCCCAGGGAGGTGTTCCGGGCATGTCCCTCTGGCAGGAGGCCTCAGGACAGACCTAGGACACGCTGGAGGCACTATGTCTCTTGGCTGGCCTGGGAACGCCTTGGGGTCCCACCGGAAGAGCTGGAGGAAGTCTCTGGGGCGAGGGAAGTCTGGGCATCTCTGCTATGACTGCTGCCTCTGCGACCCGGCCCCGGATAAGCGGTAGAGAATGGATGGATGGATGGATGGATGGACAAGGTATCAAAACATATTCAGAATGTATGAATTCAGGATGATGTGATCATAATTTAATGAACATAGTCAATGACTGTTAGTGAACATTTCACTGTAGTCAGAGTTTACAATTCTAACTTCTATTATTTGTTAAAACATGTAACACCAACAACAAAGATACAAGAACTCCACTAATACTACCGTAAGCTAGATTTACTGTGGTAGCTGAGTAAAAATAAATCATTTGGCCCAAGTTTTTCATGTGTTCATCTTGGATATGAAATTTACCCGTCTATGTATAATAGGTTAAAAAAAAAACTGAAAAAAAGCAAGTCAGTGTGAAAGATATAAATGTACTGAATGTGTTTGTTACCATTTAAATCTAATATTTACACTACTGCTGAAAAAAATAAAGAATGAGATGAGATCAACATTTGTGTTCTTCCACATTTCTCAATTGTCATCCTTCAAGCAGCTCTGTCTTATCAAACAAGAAAAAAAAATTTCACACTGGATCATGAAGAAAATGAATAAAATAGTTCAACGTGATGATCTTCTAGTCGTCATACAAAAAAAGAGAATCCACCGGGATGCTATGATCCAAATGCAGTTTGTATGTGTACCCAATAAAAATCGATCACATGCAAACACACAGAACTAAGAATGTGAGACATGTCTGGAATCAAACCAGTTGTCTTCTCAGTGTAAGGCCCGGTGCAATGCTCACCTCTCATCACTCTTTTATTTAACATCCAACTCTGGGACGTCTGCCAGATACTTCTGACCTAATTCAACAGATTCTGTTGCCAGAATCACCACAAACATGTACCTCAGCCAGATTGGACAGGTAATTAATAAACCACTAGATGGCAGTCTCTGTTAACTGTACATCACAAAAAAGGAGCCATGCTGACATGTACCAACTGGGAATTTTTTTATTTATTTATTTTTTTACAAAAACGAGCTAAATGAATGAGCAGTAGAAACCTAAAACAGGATGTTTGATTATAATAAAAGTTACTGTAGCTATGCTATGAACTCAATCAAATCAAGCACCTGACAACTAGATTCAGATTCATCAAGATGAGTTTCTGTTAATTCACACTCGTTGCAGAATAAGGAAAGCTGAAATAGTTTTGTCAATTTTTTTTGCATTTACACTTAATACATTTCAACTTTTTTTTCCCTTCCCATTATCGTCTAAAATGAGGGGAAAGAGAAGAACTGGACTTTAGTGTTGAAAATGAGTGAAGAATAATGTAAAACAGATTGGTTGTTTGCTGGGTGAGGCGCAGCGTCCTCCGTGTCAACACTCTGTCCTCCCTCGATGTCCACTCAGCTCCAGCCCTCTGAAGTCCTGCCAGTCCAGACCGAGTAATTTATCTGCTGCTCTGTTTCCTCTAACCGGTGGCACAACCACTTCGTTTCCTGCTTGAACCCCGTGCACTGCCCACTGGGCAAACACACACAAACACACACACACACACACACACCTCTGCTTTTACACGACAGCTTCCTGTCAATTTTTGCTTTCCCACACATTCTGCCCTCCAGCTTCGGGGGTCAGAGGAGCAACATCAAGCAGTGTGACCCTAGTCTTGTTAGGGTCTGTATTTGTCAGAAGTCTCAGGCCGGCATCCGTAAGTGTCAGGATGAAGCCTTTCGTAGTGACAATATTTCAAACATGATTCTCTTCTGGATTTGTCTTTGCTTGTTTGAGGATGATCAAAGTTAGTCAACTGTTTACTATAACTGCTGTTCGTTAGGAAGCTCAGATACACGACCACAGATGTGGGTACATTTGTTTCCGTTTTTCAAATCTCAACTAATGTCTGACGGAAGGACCTTTTTTCTTTAAAAAAAAAGAAAAAAAAAGAAAATACTAAACCCATTAAATTTGATTTCAATAGCAACTAATTCAACACGGTCATTTAAAGGCAGCTTTAAAGAGAAAAACCCAACAATTACACAGAACAATCATAGATGATAGTGGAAATTAAAAACTGCCATTTAATAGGAGGAACAGAGAAATGGAATGTTAATGACATGTTGTAATAATAAAAACAAATCTATGTGACTTTTTCTCTGACCTTTTGAAGCAGAGAAAGGCTCATTCACCATTTTAAGTGCCCAAGCAAGGTGGCTGCGGTTGGCTTTCTGGTTGGTGGCTTCTATATGTGGTGTTTGCATGTTCTCCTGTGCGCCTGTCTGGATTTTCCCCATCAGGCACTGAGGCTTCCTTTGACAACCCTATGACTACTTAACTGTAATTGTCATATATTTTCCAATATCTCTTTACTTGCTACGGTGTGGCACTGGATTTGGGTTTGACTATGCCATGTTGACCTCCACTGAGGAGGAAACCACAACTATAAATAGCAAATCAATACGAGTTCATGTGTGATTGTCTGTCATTCTGTATAAGCAGTCCAAAGTGTGCATAGCTAAGATTTACTCGGTACGACAACGTCATTTGAATAAAGCAGACATTGAAGGTGAATGTATATGAATGGTTTATGGTTTTACTGTTTCTTTCATTTGGCACTCCTGTGTTATTTATACTAACCTAAAAACACATTAAAATGAAGCATGCGCAGTAAAAAGTCATCAGTGACAATGAAGTTTGAAAAGTCAATGATTTAGCTCATGTAATATCACAAGATAGCAAAACACGAGGGGCCCCAGGTATGATCTTCGAGGAACAAAATGATTTTGTAGGTGACAAATGTAACCGTGTGATAATTAATTTTTCCGCACTGAACTCTTCAGTGAGTGAAAGAGAATTTCAACAAAGTATATAAGTTGTAACAGAAGGTAAAAGGCTGCAGCTGAGGAAACCATTTAGAGATGAAATGAAAGGAAGCTGTGGTGAAGAGGGGGAAAAATACACGGCAGAAGCAGGAGCAGCAGATGAAAAGAGAGGGACAAGTGTATAAGTTGAATCAGAGGAGGGATGACTAATCTGCCACCGAGACACTTCACTGAAGGAGCATAAAAGCTTGAATGAGCTGCCAGAAGCGTGAGGTCGGGGAGAGGAAGCTGCTAATGAAGAAGTCGGTCCTCCAGTTAGTTTTCTTGACAACAGTCGCTCTCTAGTGATTAAAAATGGCAGCAGTTAGTTAACACTATTAGAATGTCTTCTAAAAAAAGTAGAATTTCTACGCGTGCGTTTCCTGTTTTGTTTGGACTGTGCAAGTTTGTGACTAATCTTGTGTGTTCTGTAAATATTGTTGACTGGCCTTTTTGCTGATGTTTGCCATGGAAGCGTGCTTGTTGTCAGCAAGCTGGTCTGAATTTTATTCAAGTGTTGGTACTTTAACAGTCAGTTGTGTGCAGACATTTAATTATTCCTGAACATTTTTGACTGGGGCTCCAGACAGCTGCATGAGGACTCGTCCAGGTGACACCAAGATCTAAGAAACAATATTATGGTGGTTTCTCAGGTGTGGCACCGAGCTGCTAATAATTCTCCGTCTCAGCTCAAAGATTAAATGTCGAGTTTCTTCTGCATGCTGTCAAACCTCCAACATGTTTGTGCCGCAGCTGAGCGCTGCAACAGATTACACTGTGGTTTAGAGCGGCTCAAAATAAAATGTTGTATCATAAAAACTGAACATCCCTTCGCTGTGGTTCCTCTTTTCCACCCACCATGGGAAACACACAGATTGTCATCAGTAGATGAAAAGATGTGCGTGCACACAAGCAGCACATGTGCCGCGGTGCTTGGTGTCTCTAATTTTATAATACTCAAAACATTTTCCTCCAGTGTGAAGAAAGATTATTTCACCAGTTGTAGGAAATTGGCACAAGTCACAGTGGGACAAAGTGAAGATTAATCGCCTGATGCCACGTTTGAAAATACGTGACAATAATTTACAGCTTCCTGGTTCCACTCATCCATCAAAAGAGGGATTGTGTTTGTAGCATAAAGGAAAAAAAATCTTGCATTGATTACGTTACACTGTTGGATCCAATTAATCTAAATTCTCCACTCTGGTTAAAAGCATGAGGACACAACTGCATGTCGTTTGCGTATTTTTGGTTTGTGGGTGGATAATAAAAAAAAACTAATAAATAGCCTGCAAAGACCACCTCATCTCCGTCACACACCTTTTCAGAGGCCAAATAATCCCGACTGTAAGCCACATGTGTGACCTGCAGTAGAATTCTTGTTTCATTTCTCTGTTTTATTACTGCCTCTATGGGGTCAGTGTAGACGCACCTGCAACGATGAAGACAGCCTAGCGTGGAGAGTTCCTTTTATACACCAGGGGGAAAAGTGAATTTATATACAAACATTTTGACTGAGATGAAGTGAGAAAACATTTAAGCTTCTTTTAGTAGCAGTGTGTGAAGTGTGTGTGTGGAGGACATCCCTTCAGTCAGGGGAGCCAAAGAACATCAGAAAAGGTGATGCATCAAGAAACCTTGAGGGCATCAGTGGAATGTCTTTTTCTCAGCATGACTTTTTTTGACTTTTTTTTGAAGAACTCAGATGAAAACATTTCTGTTGGATTAGTAGTAATGTCTGGCATAATGTCCAGGCTCAGCAAGGACCTGATGAATTCTTTGTATGCCTGACGTTTTCATGTTTCTTTTTTCTTTTTCCTAATAATTTGCATCTTTTTAATGCAATTGTACTGTTGGTTTGTGTCATTTCAATGCATTTATATGAATGAAATACTGTAATAAATTAGTCATTGTCTTGTCCTTAAATAACAAAAGAAAAAACAATGTATACAAATGGCACTGAATATTTTTGTGGCGGGGCTTTCATAACTTCCACAACGATGCTAAATACTTGTACTAAACCCACATGTGGGGTTATCATGGCAGTATTGTTACCGTGTGAGAACTCCAGAGCGGCTTAAAAAAAAGAATAACAAAGTTAAAAAAAGCAATACATATTTCTATTGCACGCACTGCTTTAGATGTGTGATGTCTATCACATTGAGTTTGAACTCTCGACATGCCTTTGGTCTTCAATCAAGTTGCACCAGAACTCATTTGGAAGTGGACGATCGGCCAGTCCATCGAGGTTCAGATGGGAGCAGAAACACCATCAAACCAAACCATTGAAGTAAGACCACGTCCTCAGAGTGATCTGCTTCAGGACACCACTTTCATTTTTTTGCCTAAATATGTCCTGCATATTTATTTGTTTACTGCAAATTTTACAACCACAACCATGAGTAATGACACGAATCAAAAAGAAAAAACTCAAAAGGATACATATCACTGCCCAACATTAAAACTCTTTCCCACAGACAGCAGCTGATGTGCTAAAACAAAATATCAACAAACTATTGTTCTATTATAATAACATTATATGCTTATCTTAGCAAATACAATTGGGCTAAAGATGTTTAACACAAAGTTTCCTATTCACAACTCCTCTGGAGATTGAATGTAACACCAGACTCAAGACTGACATAACAGGCTCTCTATCTGAACATGTATTAAACACTAACAATATCAGCCTACAGGCGTCATAAACCTACTGGAGAAATGATTCAACATTGCTGTGCTGGCTACAAACTAGTCTCCACTTCAAAGTAAAAACAAAACAAGGATTATTTTCAGCAGATCAAATAATACCAAAACAAAACTTTGAACAACAGATGATTGATTTGATTATCAGCTGGCATCGTCCATCTATTCATCTTTTATACCTGTTTTATCCCTTATAGGGACGCGGAGGACTATAGCCTATCCAAGCCAGCACAAACCACTAGCACAGTACATCTGGGACACTCCCAACAATCATGTTTACCAACACCTACATACAACTTAGGAGAAGGATATCAATTACTGCCCAGGAGCTAAAACCAGTCCATTCTCTGTAGTTTTTCAGAAAGGTGGACAAAAGCAACATA